>PVKM010040727.1:0-13367 GCA_004027735.1 Carollia perspicillata
GGAGTTGATTTAAAACTTCACTCTGAACAGCCCCAGGGTTATTAGGAACCGTGTGGACCGAGTATGGATTAGGTTTAAAAGTAATAAAAAAGCAAACCTGTTGGTTAGGTGAAAAATTCACTATCAGATTCCTGAGTGCAGCCGCCCCTTTTCATGTGCAAACGACACTAAATGAGGCATTTAATTCAACAAATCCAGAGTTCTGATCCGCCAGAAATAGAGACTGGGTCAGTTCAATTTGTAACAAACGATCTCCGTATGATCAAAGTCGCGAGCGCTGATTTCAACATGCTGCTTAAATTAGTCTAACACCAAAGTCTTTGGCTCGGAGACAGTATTTGGAATGTCTTACCAGAGGAGAAATTCCTTCTCACACATGGTTCTAATATCGTGCCACGCCAGCTTTGCTTTTTAATGGGCTGACAAGGAGGCGCGGTGCGAGCTTTCTGACTCCAGAAAGTTCCTGCGCTGTCACCCGCAAACCAGCTAGGATAATTTTTCCTTGGCTTCCTTATTAAAGACTGAATGAAGGGATTGTGCGGCTTTCTGAATGTCACTCGGTCTGTTTGCCATAAATTCAGGCGCTCACGATGAAAGCCTCGCTTACATTGCGCTGGGAATTGGAATCAAGGAGAAGGCACCCAGGTCCACAATAAATAACTGAGCGTGAGTTATTAAGTGAATTTCATATACCAGGGCCTTATTACATCAGCAGTCTCGATAATGGCTTCAGAAAAAAGAAAAAAACCATCTATGTGTTTCGCAGCCAAAAGCGTGGAGGGGCAGGGTACCCCGCAGGGCGCCGAGGTGGACAGGCAGAGGCAGCTGGGGCGAGAATGGAAGAGGTGGTATTTGAAAAACAATATAATATTTACATTTTTGCATGCTGTTTGCCTCTCTGGCTCAGCGGGGAGACCAGCAGGCCTGTTGGCCAACACGACACGCATGGATGCAGGCTTCCTGCCTGCGATTGTTTGTTTTCTTGCACAAGGAAGACTTGGGGTTGTTTAGACTATGAGCCTAATTTTAGAGGATGATCATTACGTTGCTTCTCCACCACATATTTTCCAGAATTTGCTGCCCCATGAAAATAACTCGCATGTGTGTCCAGCCTGGCTGGCAGCCAGCCTGGTGCCCACGGCCTCGGTTCTCCGTGGCGCCCTGGGGGACTCCCAGGGACCGAGTCGGGCTCGCACGGCACAGAGGAAGGGGCTTCGTTTTGAGAGGCAGGAAAGCCGAGGGCAGGTTCCCACTCCGTCATCCTCTCGGCTGTTGGGCTGGTCGTAACTCCCAGGACTGTATGTTGCAGACGGTCGCTCCCATTGAACGTTCGGCAGGATGCCCAGGTCCAACGAGTTTGGGGACCTTTGCCAGCCACATCCTCTCGTTCGTGACCCACCGTGCACGGAGATTCATCCTCCGCGGCGTCCTCAGCCCGGCTCAGTCCCGCCCCTCCCGCAGGCCTCCGATTCTCAAACACGCGCTTTCTCGATGGTGTGGACCACGATGGTGGTCAATCCGCCAGTGCCTTGTGAAGGGATTCGATGACGTGGTGGCCACTCCAGACCGACTGCTTGAGAGCCGGTGTGGTCTGTTTTGTAATGAGTCTCGAGGCTCAGCACAACGCCTGCCGCGTACTAGACGCTCGGTGAGGATTTGCCAAGTCACTGAACGAAGGCGGCGTTCCTCCACTTCATTCTAGGCACCTGGGAGGACTCGAAGAAAATGCAGTTTCTGACTCGGTAGGTGTGGAGTGGGGCCTGAGCGTCTGTATGTGTAGCGTGCTCCCACGTGATGCCGATATTATTGCATTTTGCAGGAATTACAAAGTTCAACTACCTTTGATCCCAAATATGTCGAACTCTGCTCCTTGGTAGAGCACCTACCGAGATCTGTGAGCTGAGTCTCACTGTGTTCATGTATAAGACGACCTTTGTGAGGGAATGCGTGTGGGATTTTTTTCCTCTAGTGTATAATCGTGTGGAATTGATTAAAAATCTCCCAGAATTAATATTCCCTTTTGTCGCTTTTTAAAAACAATAAATCACTTGTGTCTGTGTCTTTGGTGGGGGCGGGGAGGAAGATGAGCTAAATGCTCTTCAAGGACCTTTGCAGGTTAAAACATTGCAGTGTTTAAATGTGGTTCTCTGGAATCGTTGCTGAGTCAGCTCCGGGGTGCGGGGAGGGGAGCTTCCCCAAGCCCAGGGTCTGACGAGGTACACACAAAGGTCACTAGGGGACCTGGGACATCAGGAGGGGACCCGGACTCAGCCTGGCTGAGCTGTCCTTTCCTACTCACTCCTCTGAGCCTGGATGAGAGCCACTGGGGTAACAGTCCATGCCCTGAGCTCAGGACATACAGAAGCAAGGGAGGCAGCAGCCACTTAGATAGAGCTGGCCCAGGGAGGATGACAAAAACGAGCAGAAATGTACATAAAATGATACAGGGAACGGTGAAAATTCAATGATAGAAAACACACATCTCCCTTTACACATGAAGAAAGGATTTGAACAGATACCTCACCATAAAAGATATGCAGATGGGAAGATACGCGACGTCAGTTGTTATGAAGGATTTGCACACTGAAATCACGAGGAGCTACACGGGTACGAGGAGCACTAAAATCCCAGCCGCTGATGGTGCCCACAGCAGTAACTCCCCTTTGTTGCTGGTGGGAGTGCAAAATGCTAGCCGCTTTGAAAGACAAGTCGGTAGTGCCTTACAAGACTAGATGCACTCTAAACACGTCGTCCAGCTGTGGAAGCCTTAGGTACTTACCCAACTGACCTGAAAACACACCCACACAGAAACCCGCACGTCCATGTCTATAGCAGCTCTGTTCGTAATCACCCAAAACTGGAAGCTGCCCAGATGTCCTTCCGTGGGTGACTAAATAAGCAAACTGGTACATCCAGAAATAAAATATTATTCAGCATTAAAATGAAGTGAGCCATTAAGCCAAGAAAAGATATGGATGAATCTTAAATGTGCTGTGAAGTGAAAGAAGCCAGTCGGAAAAGGCTAAATACTGTATTACTTCAAGTCTGCGACATTCCAGACAAGGGAAAAAACTACAGAGACGGTAAAAAGATCACTGGTGGCCAGGGGGTCGTGGAGGGGTGGAGGTGGGTTGGACAGACGGCGCACGGTCAATTTGGGCGGTCCGCGAAACCGTTTTGAACACTATTATCACAGTGAATACAAGGCATTATGCATTTGTCGAAACCCATACATGTCACAGCACCGAGCGTCAACCTTAATGTCTACGTATGAGAAAATATTTTTTTAATTTTATGTAAAAATAACTCAGGAGGTTGAGGGATCCCAAGATGGAATGCAGAATATGACATGATGGTCTAACTGTCTCACGAATATATGAAACGATCTGACTGAACAGGATGGTGGAATATGGTGCTGACCTCAGTGACTTTGGAAGTGCATGGAATTGTAGGACCACAGGCAAAGAAAGCACAGATAAGCCTCTACCCTAGGTGGTCAGGTTGTTTCGCCCACAGGTGTGTGTTAGTGATTCGGTACTACTCTGCCGTTGAACTGGGACGGCAAGTGGAGGGAATGGGTGTCAGCTTGGGGGGGGCCTGTTTTTTATGGGGGGAATGGCTCACAGATAAGCAAGGAGAGGAGGTGAGAATACGACACAGGTAATGGATTAGAATTGGAGACACCAGAATGCACTCATGTCCAGTTTAATATAGTAACATAGACCTACATGTCGAAGTTTTAATGCATATACATATACTCGTGGGTTAGTGTACACACGTACCGTTTCTTTGTCAGCTGAGAGGACTTTGAAGTAATGACATCCCAGTTGTAATGTCCACACCTGGTGCACAGATTTTGGTTTCTAATACCCTTCTCTGATAAAAGGAACCAGGGCTTGGAGAAATGTCTGTTCTAGAGCTCCAGGATAAGGGCGTGAAATATACAAGGTGATTCTGGAGCATCTCCTAGTGCCAGAAAGTAAGAAAGCGCTGACAACCAGAAACACAACCGGAAAACCAAACCCATAATGAAGGGACTATGTCAAAGGGACACAGGGTCCAACCGAAGGACTCCTGATGGCTGGAGCTAAAACCATTTGAGCCACAAAATAAAGTAATATTGGATTATAACCTGAAGACTAAAATAAATACCCACAAGGCCGTGCCGATGTAAAGAAATGACTGCTCATAAACAAAGAGGGGAGGGGGGAAGATAGACCAATCTTCCGTGCCGAAGAATTCAAAATAACGGACGTGGATACCGTGGCCTCAAGGAGGGGGAGCTTATCACCCCACTCCTTAAGTGAGGCTGTACACAGTAACTTCCTTCCAAAGAGGACAGTATGGAAAAGGAGATAAGAAAGAATAACTTTACAGTGGAGAAACCTGGCAAACACTACCCTAAGCCAGATGGTCAAGGTCAGCATCCGCAGGGATAAGTCACGTTGATACCATGTACCCTTGATACCATGGAAAGAGAATGGCGTTTTACCTCTTCCCACAACACATTACTCAGTCTACTCATGGGGAAAACATCAGAGAAACCCCAACCCAGGGACATTCTGCAAATCTACCTGATCCGTACTGCTCAAAACCGTCAAGGTCATCAGAAACCAACGGTCACAGCCAAGGGGAGCCCATAGAGACACGGCAGGGAGATGTCGTCTGCTACTGGGTGGGGTCCTGGGACAGAAAAGGGACATTGTAAAAAAGTGAGAAAATCTCCATGAAGTATGGACTTCAGATGAATACTAATGTTATCAGTAGGCAATGATTAACTACGACAAAGCAGCCACACGAATACATGATGCTACTAGTAGGGGAAACTGGGTGGAGAACATGCAGGAAGTCTGTACTATCCTCGGAATAACTCCATAAATCTCCAATTAAAACTTACCAAAGGTTTATCACTGTAACATGAACAATAACTTCCCAGCGGGAAGAGCCTTGGGAAGGATGACGTTAGCTGACCTTGAGCACCTCCTATGTGTCAGGCTCTGCGCTAGACGCCCTTTGCCCCAGAAGCTTCTGGAATCTTTCCCACAGCCCTGTGAAAATGCAGTACAGCTCAAAATTTCCAGACGTACAAAGGGGTGGGCAGGGAAGGTAGATAAAGGTCAACGCCAGATAGCTATTGTGGGAAAGGGTAGAATTTCACGAAACCTCGTGTCTTTTGCTTTCCCCTCAAAACACTCAGGACGTGGTCATGGACCCCCCAGCCTCCCCTCCCCTCACCAGTCGTGGTGTGTCCTGAGACTGAAGGGCATTTCTGCCCAGTTTCTGGACGTTTCAGCCGTGACCTTCTGCTGAACGCCCTCGATGTGGGGGGCTCATGTTTGGACAGAGTGGTGTGGAGCCCTTGACTAACAAAAAAGGCCAAGGGTGGGGAGGTTCCTGGCCCCACAGGAAGGGCCCTCTGCATCTCAGCTCCTGTCGGGCGAGCACGTGGATGCGGCCTCACCGGCCCTGGGCAGCAAGGCCTGCAGGCAGGAACGGAGGAAAAGGCTCCTCCTGTTTGGTCGCTCTTGCTTGTGAACCTCCACAAGCTGTTTGAGGTGATGTTCAAGGCCTTCCTGATTGGAAATCGTAGCCGGCAACGTCGCTGCTGCTAGTCCCGGGGGCCCACACTGCCACTCCAACCCCGCAGGCTCTCTGGTGGTAGACGTGCTCCGCGGTCAGACTGGGTTCACACCCCAGCGCCGCGGTGCATGAATTGGGTGACCTGGAAAAAGCTACGCAACCTCGTGGACCCTCGATGTGCTCACCTGTAAAATGGGGCCAACAACGGTTCCCACCTCACAGGTCGTGGCGAAGGTAAAATGACACAGTGCACTAGGGCTCGCCGAGAACTGGACTGGAGTGCGAACTGGGAGGTCGGGGCTGTTATCCCCTGTGGTTTGAAGAAAAGGAGGAGACGGGCTTCTTACTGCCAGGCGGGGGCGCTGCCTTCCTCTGATTCCCAGGTGCCCCCACAGGGCGCTGGCTTGGGCATTAGATGGGACTCGCAGAGTCCGGGTTAGTGCTCCCCTTCGCTGGCGGATGGTGCCACCCCGTCCCCTGCCGGCCACGCCTCTGTGGGCTGCATGCACCCAATTCTTCCTTCCTCGATGGGACTGTGCTCATGGCTCCCCCACCCAGATCTCTGTCCCATGTTCCCTGCCCCCAGAGTGGGTGACCGACGTGATATCCTAGGGCTGGACTGGAAACGGTCCATGAGTCAGTCCTCTGTCGGAAAACCCGCTGCAGCTACCCCGAAGGGACCGCCCCGCTCCATTCCGCCTCTGCCTCTCGGCTCAGCCAGGACGGGAAGCCCGTGCCCCTACGTCAGAGCCTGTGTTCTGACAACTGCATCGTCGTCTATGAAAGGATGGGGACAGGAGTCGGTCCTTTCCCTTTATAAAATATTCTTCAGCCAAGCAGAAGAAAACGGGACACCCAGCGGTCACCTCAAGGAATGCGTGAAAAGTGCCAGTGGCCTGGGAAGCCTGAAATCGTGGCTGCCCTCCCCCAGGTCACCCAGATCTGTGCTCCGATGGCATCCAGTTAGTGCGGCCGGATTCAGCAACTCAGAAGCCCAGGACGAGGGGGACACGTGGGTCCCTTCATCTACCTGAATTTAAAGGATACATCCTTATGTCTCTGTAGCTCTCACAATGATAATCATAATAACAGAAGAGAAGACCCTTTCCTCTAACCAATTTTTTTTTAATGGTGGAGGAAGTCTCCAGAGAAACACACTTAAATGCCGTGCAATCTGCTCTCAGGAGAAAGAATTCAGAGACACTCTGGGTCAGATCAAGCTTCTCGTCTCCTTTTAAAAAGGCCACTCGGATGGGGCTTAAGCGTCTTTGTTCCCTCAACTCAAGTTGCGAGAGATACATGTCATTTCGAGAAGCATGGAACTAATTGAGGACTATGTCCAGCCCTTGTCGGGGTGAACAGGGCAGATAAATAAAAACTCCATCGCACATAAATCTTCGATCCCAACATCAAAGAAGCAGGATCCTGCTAAGTGTATTTGTATAATGCAGTAATTTATGCAAAAAGCAGCTTTGATAAATGTCCCCTAATTTATTGTCATGTATCTCAAATCAAAGTCAAACATTTACAACCTGAGCCTGAAGGAAGCCAGGCCTCAGAGAGCCGACGGGGTTTGAAGTAGTTAGGGCTCTGCTGGGCAGAAGGTTAAACGTGATCTGGTTTGAATGCTCAGAACTTTCTGCAAATGACGGGGAAAGAAAGAAGGGACCGGGGTGGCTTCTAAAAATAAAACGAGGCTGAATTTTCCCAGAGATTTTTCTCCCAGAGACGAGCACGGGCCGTCCCTGAGATGGCCTCGCCTTGCAGAAACAGGCCCGGGGCTGCCCTCTACCCCAGACGCATGGCCACCAGGAGGCAGAGAGGAAGAAGCATGCCCGGCACGTATTGCGTCCTTGCTGGGGTTGAGACTTGTGTGTCTGTCATCTCGTCCACACGAGGCTGGGAAGGGAGAGCCTCGCCGTTCTTGTTTCATGGCTGGGGAAGCTGAGGCAGCACATTACACGGGGAATTAGAAGACCCAGGAGGTGTACATAGGTGCCTTTTCCTACGAGGCTTGTTCATTTCCTGCGTGGTCATTTGTTCCGAGGGCGAGTGGAAGTCACGGAGGAGGGGGAATATCCCCCGAGGCGATGGCCATTTTCCAGCCACGTAATTCTGGGCCAACCCTTAACCTCTCTAAGCCTCCCAATACCCATCTACTGAATGGACCAAAGACTCGTGCCTACCTGATGGGTCCTCATGAGGACCGGAAGAGGTAACGTTTGCTAAACAGAGGCCGAGTGTTCAGTCCACGGGTGTTATCACCGTGTTATCCTCTTCCTGGTAAGGGTTCCGCGTTTGGGAGCGTCCCAGGGCGTAGGAGAGACTGGGATTCCTCAAACTAGACGCTGGGAAGCCGCCGCCATCCCGAGATGCGGGGAAGAAGAACGCGGCTTTTTTCATTTTCAGCCTGCTGGGCTCTGCACGCCCACGGTCCCTATAAAACAAGCGTCAGCTCCAGTAGTCGCGGAGCCGTAGACGGCAGCTGTTTAAAAGATTTTACTGCCCATCTGGAGGCTTGCCGTGGTCTTAGGCTGGTTCCAGGAGGAATGGCTTTGCTCTGAGATTCCACCAGCTGGGCGCCGGTACTGCACACGCACACCGAGACCGCAGCCTTCTGGCTGATAACACCGAGAGAGAGCACAGACTTGTAAAGGGCAGGGTGTTTTCGCCATCTGAGGGTTTTAGCCTCCCAGGCCTGGATCGGGATGCTCGGCTGGTCTCCGTCCAAGGCGAGGGAATTGGCAGTTCTGAAATCTCATGGTTCAGGGCGTGGGTGGGTTTCGAGGGGTTTGGGAACATGTTTGTCATCGATGCGGTGGCTTTGCTCAGTTCTGGTTGCCATGGACAGCGTGATGAGAGGGCAAGACTCTTCCTACCCCGGCAGGGACTTTTGAAACAAAGAACTTCGCTTCCCTTACACGCTTATCCGGACCCAGGGGCGCGGTCCCTGGGCTTTAGCGTGGGATCCGGGCCACAGTGCCTTAGCCCAGACAGAGATGTTGGGATGCCCTCGTTGTGAGAGGGAAGCAGAACCAATAGAATCCGGTCCTTGGGTTCGAATCCCAGGGGTACCGCTTTGTGGCTCTGTGGACCCACAGTCTATTTTGACCGACTACTCTGAGCGCCCGTTTCCTTCTCTGCACAGTGGGGATCAGTAACCCCATCCCTTAGGACAAGCAACTCGCCTGGGCCTCAGCTTCCACATCTACAAGAAAGAGGGGTTTGCTTTCCACCGGATCAGGCTGCTCTAAGGATTCATGGGTCCAAAGCACTGAAGCACTAGCACGCTCCCCAGTTCCCTCGTCACCTCCCTGCTCTCGGTTGAACCCCCGTGGAACTGGGCACCTGAATATCAGGTCCGTGGCTCCTGGGTCGGTGAACTCTTGGAAGGCATGGAAACTCCTCGCCGTTTCCCCGTTCCTTACCCTCTGCGTCTCTTCCATCTGTTTGTTCCTGAGTTATACCTTCTTATAATAAATCAGTAATCTAGTAAAAAAAGAATGTCAAACTAGATCCAAGCATCCACATGACTTCTCCCACAGTCTGGCTACCCCATGGAAAAGGTAGGGACTTTTTAAAGGCAGGGTGGCCTTGGCCTTTCCTTAGGAGTACGGAATGGGGGTGGCCAAGGCCCGGTTGGTGGTCAGACGAGCCCTCTGGGCACCGGGAATCCTGCAAGTCCCTGAGAAGTCCCGGCGGGGCACCGGCTGCTGTGTGGACTGCAGAGTGCCCGCATGGCATTCTCCCAAAGGGGACCGGCCGAGGACTTGTTCCCCTTCGTTCCCAGTCCTCAGAGGGTCCCAGCCAAGAAAAGGGCCCAGAGCTGTTCCAGCAAGGGCTCCGCGGCCTCGAGGGCCCTTCGAAGCCACACGGAGCAAGTGCCAGTGGAAGCCGGGTGTCGGCTCCCACCCTGCAAACTGCCCAGAAAGTCAGCTCTTGATTTCGGTCTGCACCAGGCTCTCGCCCTCCTTCATCCTCCTCGCCCCACCTTCCAACACAGCCCAGGAAATTGCCAGCACTGGGGTCCCTGTCAGGTCCCGAGGAGCGTGTCCTGTGTCCTGTGGGCCAGCAGGGGACACTCTTCGGTCCACTCCCATTCCAGCTGCAGGTCACATCCTGCAGTGTGTGGACTTCACAGGTGACCTCAATGTTGGTGTCTCCACCTGCCTCTGGGTGCTTAGCAGTGCCAGAGGGTCTGGTGTATACGTGTATGTGTGTGTGTGTGTGTGTGAGAGAGAGAGAGAGAGTGTTGGCTGTAGGTCACTCAGCTTCTTGGGCAGGGACGTTGCTAAACTTCATGGTGCTTTTGAGCAAACTAGAAAATGGCGCCCCCTTTAGGCAGGTACACGGCTCGCCAAGTGGAGAGCGTGTTTTTGCAAAGACAATGGTGCCCTTTCCTCTGGGCAGGTGCAGCCCAGCATGGGGCTCTGCTGGGTAGCCGTGACCCAGGCTGGGTCTCAGTCCTCACTCCCCTTGGAAGGGCCTTGTGCTGGAGCAACCCACAGACGGGGTGGGGCGGCCCCGCTCCAGGGCCTCCCTCATTGCCTGCCTTCCCGGGGTTTCAAAGCCATTGTTCCTCTTGGTGTGATGACTTTCTCATGTGTTGTCCTTCACGAGCTCCTCATTATGTACCTCTGTTCTGGAGTGAGACCCCAAAAGGGGAGCCTGGAAATGGGAAGAGGCCCACAGAGGGGCTTGGGAGCAGGAATGGGGCCCTCTGGGCACCAGGCTTTGGGGGAGAAAGGCCAGGCCTGAGCCGCCTGCATGGCAGAACCTGCGGAGTCTCCAGAGACCTTGCCCACTGTCCGTCAGCATTCCTCCAGCTGTCCACCGTGGCCTCCCGGGCAGGGCCAGGTTCGTGGGCGTGCCCCCCGTGCGGTTAGGCAGAGGGTCCTGAGCTTGGTTTAGCACTTTGCCGTCACCATCTTGAAGTTCTTAGGACCTTGAAAAAGGGGCCCGCCATTTCATTTCTTCTGGACTCTACAAATTATCTAGTTGGGCCTGCCCTCGGTCCTGATGGGCCTCTTGGGGGTTGTTTTCATGCAGACAGATGTTTATTTATCTCTACCGTGGACCTACTACTGTGCGTCTGACACTTGAGATGCATCCGTGAGAAAAGCAGGCAGGGTCTCCACTCCCAGGGACCGGACAGACTGCAGGGGCCGAGGGGGAGAGAGCCAACAACGGAATGAGTAAACAGGACACTTGCAGAGGCTGGGGCTCACGTGAGGGTGTGAAGCACGTGACAGCGTAGAGGGGCTTGGCGTGGGTCCTTGTGGTCAGGCCGCTGGGGCAGGCCTCTCTGAGTGGAGACCCGTAGCTGAGACAGATCTGCATGACAACACAAGAACCAGCCGTGCCGTGGGGGTTGGAGGCGGGGCTTGGGTACAAAGAACAGCAAGAGCTAAAGCCCTGAGGCAGGGCCAAGCTCAGCTATCTGGGGCCGGTAGGCACTGAAACGGGCTTGGGTTTCAAATACAAGAGAAAGTGTGGGGCAGGCAACAGTGGTTATACAAGTGGTGCTAACTACCCTTTGTTTAGTAGCTTCTTTGTCCCAGACATGCCACAAACATCCATCTTTTTTGTCAACCACGGAAGTGATGTAGAATTCCCATTTTCTGGATGAGAAAACTGAGGTCTGGAGGCCCAACGTTGCCTAGCCTATAAATAAGAGAGCTGTGACGAGAACTCAGGTCTATCAGATTCCAAAGACATGGCCCACACCTCTTCACTGGCGGCCTTGGTCGGCATGGTCTTCTGGCCTCCCAGCAGAGCTGTCCACTGAGTGATGGCTCCCTCCATGTCTTGGGTCCCTTCTCGGCCCGACAACCTCAGAGCCCCAGCCCTGGAGACAATAGATGAAGCAGTCTTTCCTCACATTCGCTGGAGATTGTGTTGAAATCTTACCCTATGATCACTTAAATAAAGCCAGCTGGGAGTAGCTGTTCGGGAGACACAAACAAGAACTCGGTCCAAGATATCTTTGTTCTGCCCCGTGTTTGGCTGTGCCCAGCTTCAAGTTCAGAAGAAAGGGAGAGGCCAAAACATATTAATTAGTGGCAATGGAAGCTCTCCTTAAAGGCATGCCTTCCTTTTAGCTCAGTGGTCCAGAAATGGGGAGTCGACTTTTATTTTTGGACGGGCTCCAGCACCTCTTGATCTGGGTGCCCGTCTCAATTAAAGTTTAGAACCAGCGTGGGCAGGACACGACCCCAAGTGCTGCTGCAGGTGTAAACACACCTGCCTGCGGGGCGAGTACCAAGAAGATGAGCAGGGTCCAGCGGAAGTACAGCCTGCTTGAGTGTGGTGGCTAGGGTAGTAATACGGGTGTGATACTTGACCGTTTTAATTTGAACGCGTCACCTAAAAATGTCATATGGTGTGCTTGAGTGTGATATTGTTATGTTGCAGAATGGCATGCTTATGATTTTGTAATAAAAGGGGGGTGTTATTTGTGCCGGACCCTGTATGAAAGAGGACGCAGGAGGGTTTTAGGGAAGGGAGAGTTGTACACACTTAGTGGAATTTGTTCGCGCATGCGTGCGTGCAGCGATCTGCACCGAGCCCTCACCCTGGAGCAGGCACCGAGAACATAGCCTTGAACAAAACCGTCAAGCATCCCTGGCCTCGAATCAGGTCATTTCAGTGAGGAAAGCAAATGAGGACGACAGAAAGGGACTGGAAAGGCAGGCAACTTGGGCTGGGGCCTTTCGGGAGAGTTCCTCTGATGGGTGGCCCTCAAGCTGAGACCCAAAAGTGAACAAAGTAGAAAGAGAAAAAAGGCTGCTGCGCTGGCTGCTGTGGCTCCGTTGGTTGGAGTGTTGTCCCGTAAACTGAAAGGTTGCAGGTTCGATCCCCGGTCAGGGCATGTGCCTCGGTTGTGGGTTCGACTGCAGCTGGGGAGCGTATGGGAGGCAGCTCATCTGATCTACGTTTCTCTCCCCCTTCCTCTTCCTAAAAAAAAAGGCAGTGAAAAAATGCCCCCAGGTAAGGATAAAAAAAATGTACCAAATATTAAAAAAGAAAAGAGAGAGACCGAGACAAAGAGAGAGAGAGAGAGAAAAGGCTTCGGGAAGGAGGTGGCAATCACAAGCTGAAGAATCCCAAGTTATAGTTTGTTTTTATGCATATTCTTGTTTTATTTCTCAGCGTTTTGATGTATAAGAATACCTTATCGTAACGATCTCTCAGAATCAGAGCGGCACCCAAACCAAGCGTGGCCCTTGAGTAGCGATGACATGTGTGGTCCACCTGATTCCTCTGACCACATTAGCTTCAAAGCCACTATTAATATCTAGGCGCTGGTCTTGGTGCCGCCACCAATTCGCCATGTGATGTTGGGTAAGTCACTTAATCTCGCTGGGCTCCTCCTCTGAAAAAGGGCCAGGCCAAACGTGCAGGTCTCAGAACTGGAAGGGTCAACGATTCCACGATCTACTACATCAAAACAAAAACTTCCTTGATGTGTCCTTGGGAACGCATGGATTCCCTGCCTCGGCCGAAAACGACATTACCAGGCTTTGACCCGAGATCACAGCAGAGGTTGTGAGCTGCGCCCGAGCCCTCCGTCTGGATCCCCCGGCCGGGCCGCCCGGGAGCCCTGGGGACGCGTCCTGGCCGGCACCCACATGTGTCTTGTATTAGTGTTATTTGTTTAATGGCAACAGCCTTAAAACCTGCCCATTTTACTATTGAGTTACCCAGCTTAGTCTTAGTATCGCTTACACATAAGTACCGTCTCCGGCCGATGAATCCACTGTCTTGTTCTTACGTTCTCCTCCCCC
>PVKM010040728.1:0-13366 GCA_004027735.1 Carollia perspicillata
CCTCCCCTCTCCCCTCTGGATACTATCATCCCCTTTTCTATTTCAATGTCTTTGGCTATATTTTGCTTGCTTGTTTGTTTAGTTGCTTAGGTTCCTGTTAAAGGTGAGATCATATGGTATTTGTCCTTTACTGCCTGGCTTATTTCACTTAGCATAATGCTTTCCAGTTCCATCCATGCTGTTGCATAGGGTAGGCAATATATTTTAAAACTTCACTAGCTGTGTTATGAATGAACATGATTCCATGTACCATAACCAAAAAAGAACCAATTCTCTCTTATTATAATGTATAAATATATCTGTACTGTTTATATACAAATAAAAATAATTTCAGTGCATTTCTAAGTTGAAAACATTTTAATTATTATTTCTGATGCTAATGTTAATGTTGATGTAATAGTGTATGAGAACAGGCAAATCTCTTGATAAAGATTAATAAAATATCACTTGTATTAAATGTAAAAATTTTTGTGTATACCATACTTACATATACACAGGGTCCAGCACAAATTATGTCCCTTTGTATCACAAAATCTTTTACACAAAATCATAAGCATGTAAATCTGTAACATAACAATATCACACTCAAGCACACATATGACATTTTAGATTAAATATTCAAATTAAAACTATAAATCATTACACCCATGTTACTACCCTATCAACCATACTCAAGCAGTTGTTACTTCTACTGGACTATGTATTTTACTGGTAAAATTATTTATATAATAAACATAATGTGCTTAATTTCCTTCAACCTAATTATTTCATTCATCCCATAAGTGTTTTTTCAGTTCCTAGCATTTGTCAAATATCGACCATATACTGGTGTTACACTATTGAAGGAAAGCCTGTTAAGAAAACAGACGAGTAAACGTGTGTATTTTAAAAGATAAGTTTAGTGGTAATGTGATAGGTGATAATAGTAAATAGACTATTATATAATGATTGTAACTTTGTTTTCTTATCAAAGCTGTCTGTCAGGGAGACATTTTCTTCCTTGTAGGTAGACTGAATAATTGCTCCACAAATATGCCCATATATTTTCCCGGAAACCTGTCAATATATTTTGTTACATAGCCAAAGGCACTTTGTAGATACATAAGGGTATGAAGCTGACTTGAAAATAGACACTGGATTATCTGATTGGGCCCAATGTAATCGCATGGGCCCTTACAAGCAGAGGACTTTCTCTGGCTGGAAACGAGAGAGAGATGCAGGAAAGGGGAAAGCTAGATGGATTCCACGTGTGAGAAGGAGCCAACATTTAATTGCTGGGTCAAAATATATGGCCCAATGTGAAGACTGGAAAGAGGCCAGGGAAAACAATGTCAGCTGCAGCTGACAGTCAGCAAGGGAATAGGGCTTTAGTCCTATTACCACAAACAACTAAATTCTGCCACCAACCTGAAAGAGCTGGGAAGGAGATTCTTCCCAGAGCTCATGACGAGAGGCCCACCAGCTGAAAGCTGGACTTGGGCCTGTGAAAATCCAAGTACAGAATCTAGCAGAGCCATCCCAGCCCTTATCCCTACAGAAATATAATAATGACAACTACCGATAATAATCAATGTGTGCTGATTGATTATTATCAATCAGCTGTAAACCACTAAATTTGTGGTAATTTGTTACAGTAGCCAGAAAAAAAAGTGCTGTAACTTTAAGAAATAGATTTATATCTCTAACAAGTGTGTGTGTATACTTGTAGTTTTATTTTCATGAAAGAATGTCTATCCTTGTTAAGTGTCATTCATTCATTCCATTCCTTGTATTTGCTAAATTCTCTATACAATTCAAATATATTACCTTCAGGTTGCTTTTAGTCTGTAGACATAGTCATGTTCTTTTTTTAAAGATTTTATTTATTTATCTTTAGAGGGGAAGGGAAGGAGAGAGGGAGAGAAATATCAATGTATGGTTGCCTCTCGTGCATCCCCTGCTGGGAACTGGCCTGCGACCCAGGCATATGCCCTGACTGGGAATCGAACCGCGATTGCTTGGTTCGCAGGCCCACGCTCAATCCACTGAGCTATGCCAGCCAGGGCTAATCATGTTCTTAAATAAGGTTGATTTCAATTCTTCTTTTCAAAGTTTATACAATTTTTTCTTGCAGTGTTGCCTTGGCTAGAACATCTATAAAATATTGATTAGAATTGGTGATAGCAGGCATTCTTTTCTCAGTCCTTATCTCTAGGAGAAACTTCTCAGTGTTTCAACACTAATGATATTATTCAGTTATCATAAGTTATTATTTTTAATAATAAGTGAATGGCAAATTTTGTCAAATAATATACCTCTCGTGATAAGACCTGATTTTGTTACTTTGTTTTGTTAATTTGATTTGTAAATGTTGAAGCTACAATGATTCATTCTTGGCTTAAACCCAAATTGTACATGTTGTATTATATATTTGATGTATCTTAGGATTCGTTTGTCAGAAAAAGATTAGTTATCATTGTTATTGTTTCTTATTGAGGGTATAAACTGAAGATAATATTCTTCATAGTTTTATGTAGTTTACACAGATCCCATAAAACATCTTGGAGAGTGCTTTTACTCTTTTTTTTTATGGAAGAGATTTGTGCAAGATAGATTTTATTTTATTTTTTCAATTATAGAGAAAGTTCATGGCTTAGGGCACCAAGCATAAAAATCATTGTAGGAAGTTTAGTTAGACAAAATTTACTTGATAGATATAGGACTATTGATATTTCCTAAGACTTAAGGATATGTGTGTTTCTTTTTGAAGTCTGTTATTGTGTGTAATTTCAAATGTATTGGAATGAATTTCCTTATAATATTTTATATATTTTTTCAGAATTTGTAGTATTATATTCTACATTCTTGGTATTGATTATATGAGTCTACTAATATTCTTGATCAATCTTCTCATGAGTTTATCTTAAAATTATTTTATAAAGGGGTCATAGGAACAAATATAAAGGACACATGGACAAAAGCTAAGGGGGGTGGAAATGGGATGAAGTGGGGAGCACTGGGAGGGTGGACTGGGATGGGAGTAAAGAATAGAAAACTGTACTTGAACAACAACTAAAATAAAAAATAAAATATATTCAAAATTAAAAAATATATTTTATAAAAATGAAAACCAACTTTTTAATTTGTTGATATCTTTATGATTTTGTTCAAAATTTATTTCTCTGACCTTAATATTATTCCATAATTTCAAATTTTTGGTGCCAAATTGCTATTTCTTTTTCATTTTCTTAAGGTGAATTATCAGCTCTTAAATTTTCCCAATTTCCACTCTGGCATGTAATGCTGTATTACCTTTAAGGCACCTATTTTCATGCATCCTACACACTTTATAACAGCTTCACTAATATGTAATTGACTTAGCATAATCTGTATAACATTAAAATTAACAATATAAGTTTAGACATAGGTGTACATTTGTGCAATCATCAGTGCAGCCAATAAAATGTAAATACCCATCCCACATGTTTAAATTTTCTTATACCTCTTTGTATTTCCTCTTCTTGTCTTGCCTAAGGCCTCTCTTCTTTTCCATGAAATAAACATTCTTATAAATGTCTTCGTATGGACATATAATTTTATTTTTCTTGGATAAGCTTCAAAGAATGGAACAGCTGGATCATATGATTGGTTTGTCTTTAAGTTATTTTTGAGAATGTCAAAGTGTTTTTGCAACATGCTTATACCATTGTACACCAAATCAGAAGTGTGTGGGACTTGCAGCTGCATTACATCCCTGCCAACACTCTCAGAGGTTATTATTCTTAACTGTAGCTCTTCCAATAGATATGCAATGGTCTCTTAGCATCACTTTATATTGCATAGGTGTATCTGTCATTTTTTCCACAGCCATCCTAGTAAATGGAGATAATGGATCACAGGCCTGAGACTAATCCTTTCATTTTCATTTATATTTTGCATGTATCATTATTTTGTATTTCAGCTGGATTTTCTGTAGGAAATACTATGGGGACAATTGCAGGTCAAGGAGCATTTTCTTTTGCTTCAGAGTGGCCATTAGCAATGCGGGCAGTTCATTTCATAGCAATCAGGCATTGAGAAGGTGGGTCTTAGGTTTTGTCGGGAGTTTTCTCTTACCTGTTCATATTAACATTTAGGCAATAGCCCCTCAGTGATGTCAATGAACCCCTGACTTGTTTCCCAGAGCCTCCCCTCCTTGGTGCACCCTTAGGTCTAAATTGTTTTTACTGGGTTGATGAGATTGCTAATAGTCCTGGTCAAGTGCTTAGCTTCTCATCTTCAAGAGTCATCTCCTGTGAATCCACAAAAGCCTGTAGGGCAAAGATGTGTCATAATTTGGTCTCACCATCTGGGTTTTCTTCTAATCGAGATCTTGTCCCTTCAAATACTTGTTCCCTTGGGTTTGTACTGTTTACAAATACACGTTTTTATCCCTGGGTGGTGTGGCTAAGTGGATTGAGTACCAGCCTGTGAACCAAAGGGTCACCGGTTCAATTCCCAGTCTGGGCACATGCCTGGGCTGGGGGCCAGGTCCCTGGTATGGGGCACACTAGAGGCAACCATACACTGATGCTTCTCTCCCTCTCTTTCTCCTTCCCTTCCCCTCGCTCCATAAATAAAATCTTAAAAAATACATGTTTTTAATATTTTGCTCCCAGCTTTCCTAAATTTTGGCAGCAGCATGCCTGGGCTGTAAAGTCCTGACTGTCATTACTGAAAGGTTATATTTCTACAGACATTACTTCTTCAAATTCATTTCAGTTTGTAGGTGTGTTTTTCCTGTAGCAAATTAATCCAATCTACATATCAATTTATTTAACACAAATGACCTTCCCAAGAAGTAAATCATTATTCTTTACTTACTTAATTTATTTCACATAAATATTTTATTGATTCCAGTAAATCTTTCTTCAGTTAACAAATGTGCCAAGTACAGGCCAAGTGATATTAGTACCTTATTGAGGGACAGCCCAGTGGGAAAAATATAAGTAAATAGGAGTGTACTATTAGAGATAAACTTAGGAGTAATTTGTTATCTAGCCATAATACAAAATGACCTGGGTTTTCTTGTGTCATATTTAATTGTCATTCTTGGAACTGGCATGTGAATCTTTATATTTTCTTGGTCCACTTTGAATTATGACACAACCACCCCATGTAAATATAATCTCACAAGACTATATTTCTCTTTAATTCCCTTTCTTCTGTGTCTTGTCAAATATTTTACATATACAATAGTATTTTCTACTTTTGCTTCATAGAGTTAGATACATTGAAAAATAAGAAGATTGTCTTTTATATTTATACACATATTTTCCATTTCTAATAGTCTTCACTTCTTGAAGTTCTTAATTTCCATGACATGCCTTTTCCTTCAACCTAAAGAACTTTCTGTGTTGTTACTTGTATTATAGCTTGTCCGTCAACAAATGGCCTCAGGTTGTTTAAATGTGCAGATGTCTTATTTAATTCTTATTTTGGAGGGATAATTTTGATGGCTATACAATTCTGGGTTGATAGCTTTATTTTTTCTCTCAACATGGGGAAAGATGCTGCTCTATCTTCTTCATCTCCACGGATTCTGTTGAGAAGGCAGACATCATTTTAATCATCATTCTCCAGTGGGAGAATCATCTGTATTCCTCTGGAAAATTTAATTAAAAAATCTTTGGATGACAGCATTTTAAGTATGATGCATATACCCATGTGAATGTGTTTTTATTTAACCTGTTTTGGTTCCATTGAACTTGGGTCTGTAATTTGACATACTTCTAAAAAGTTCGGAAGTTTTCACCACTTTTCCACAAAACATATGTTTTGCTATGATGTCCTGGCTCCTCTTCATGTTGGACTCCAATTAAAGATATGTTTGATGATTGAATATTATCTACAAGTTACTATAGGTCACTCTACTCTTGCTAGGCCAGAATCTTTGGGTACTACATGATCTCTGATATCTCTGTTCCTCACTTAGCCTCATCCCCAGTGTTTCCTAGGGTTGGATGTGTCTTGTGCACATGTGTAGCCCAACCTTTGACCAAAAACTTGTTATGAACTCCCATACAGACCTTTGCCCTGGTCTTGGTACAATTCCCTCATCACAGTGTGATACTCACCTGCATTAGTTGTCCTAAAGTTTAATTACTGCCTCATCAATTTAGCATCACCTTCACACTCTGCCTGGTTTCAAAATCCCTGCCATAGGGGAATTTGCCCCACTCAGAGGGCCTGGGCAAACCTTAGGCTCTCAACTTGACAAGATCTTTTGTCAGTGAGGAGCCCTCATGTATTGCTTGTGGGAGGAGAGATTGCAGCAGGGATGCTGGCGAAGTTTTGGCAGCTTCTTTCAAGCTGAACAGACACATACAATAGCACTCAGTAATTCTATTCTGGCATTCAGAAACCCTAATTCCTAATTGCCTTAAACTAGACACAATCTAAAAGTCCATTCATACTATGAATAATATTCAACTTTTGCAATCAATCATGTATTCCTATATATGTTTATACCAAACATCTCCAAAACATATTGCCAAGGGGGGAAGCACATTGTACTTTAATTTTAGTTATGTGTACAACCATATAAACATATTATGTATATTAATGCATGTTTATGTGTATATATGTCCATATACAGACTTTATTTCTAATCATGGTTATTCCTGAGAAGGAATATGTATCTGCAGTTTTTCCCCATATTTTACACAGAACACACTCTGTATTTCTAACTAATAAAAGAAAAAACATGTAAGAAAGCTGTACTTGAATAACAATTAAAATAAAAATTAAAAAAAATAAAAAATAAAAAATTTAAAAAAGAAAAAAGAAAAAGATATTTTTAACTAATCAAAAAGGAGGAACTAATAAAAGGAAAAACTCTGTATAACTAACTGAAAAAACAAAAAGAAAAAGAGATAGTCACATGACAGTATATCACTAATGATTACATAGAAGATCTACACTGGGGTTTTTCTTGTTTTTATAACTAGTATAAAACAAGATAATAAGTTAGACTTAAGGAAAGCACATTTAGAAAAGGGAAAGAAAAGAAAGAATAAGAAAATATACAAACAAGCCATGTGGAGAAAATAATTAATTTGTGAACTACATAAAAGAACCAGAACTCTAGTCAGTAAAATCATTTAAGCAGAGGGTTATAAATAAAATTGTCACATGCAATAATCTTTTATTATTCCAACAGATTTAAATGTCATGTGTATTATGAAGTTTTTCTTAAGGGCCCCTGTTCCCTTGATATCAGAAAAAAAGATAATAATGGTCAGGATTGTAATTAATCTCAAATTTTATATGATAAATACATAGGAAAAGGTATTAAAGGTATAATTTTTTCCTATAGAGCTTTTGTGCTATTTCTTATGATTTGTATCAAAACTTTATAAAGGATTGTTATTCTCAGGGAAATTCATTCATTTTTAACTGTATACCAGGTCCATGGCTAAATGCAGAGAACCACATAGGTGCCATCAAAACCACTGCATGGTTCAACATATTTTTAAAGGGAAGAATATAGTGCATATGAAAAACATCTCATCGAAATAAAGCTTCTGCACAGCTAAAGAAACAACATTAAAATAAAAATAGAACTAAACGTATGGGAAAACATATTTGCCAATGATACCTCAGACAAGGGTTTAATCTCCAAAATATATAAAGAACTAGCACAAATCCACTCTAAGAAGACAGCCAATCCAATTAAAAAATGGGTAAAGGACTTGAACAGACGCTTCTCCAAGGAGGACATACAGAGGATGCAGAAACACATGAAAAGATGCGCAATATTGCTAGCCATCAGAGAAATGCAAATTAAAACCACAATGAGATACCACTTCATACCAGTCAGAATGGCCATCATAAACAAAGCAACAAACAACAAGTGTGGAAGAGGTTGTGGAGAAAAGGGGACCCTAGTTCACTGTTGGTGGGATTGCAGACTGGTACAACCACTTTGGAAAACAGTATGGAATTTTCTAAGAAAACTAAAAATGGATGTGCCTTTTCACCTGGCAATTCCCCTGCTAGGATTATACCCTAAGAACCCAGAAGCACCAATCCAAAAGAACCTATGCACCCCAATGTTCACAGCAGCACAATTTACAATAGCCAAGTGCTGGATGCAACTTAAGTGCCCATCAGTAAATGAGTGGATCAAAAACCTATGGTGCATTTACACAATGGAATTCTATGTAGCAGACAGAAAGAAGGAGCTCCTACCCTATGGGACAACATGGATGGAACTGGAAAGCATTATGCTAAGTGAAATAAGCCAGATGGTAAAAGACAAATACCATATGATCTCACCTTTAACAGGAACCTAAACAACAAAACAATCAAACAAACAAAGTATAACCAAAGACATTGAAATAGAGAACAGGCTGACAAGAGTCCGGAGGGGAGAGGGGAGGGAATTTCAGGGGACAAGGGGAAGGGGTTTGCAGGAAGAAGTATGAAAGACACATGGACAAAAACTGGGAGGGGGGTGGAAATGGGAGGGAGGAGGGAGGGCTGGCTGGGCGGGCTGGGATGGGAGTAAAAGACAGAAAACTGTACTTGAACAACAAGTAAAAAAAGAGGAAAAAAAGAAAAAAGAAAAACAGCCCCTGGGAATAATTTCTTAAAGCACAATGCTTAGTTTTTATGTGATTACATTATTATAGAAATTTAAAAAATTAGTTGTGACTTAGACCAAAACAGAGTTCAGGTATAGTATATATGCAGATCTAAGGGAATGATTCTGATAATTGTGAATGTGCCTGCCTCCTATTTCAAGGAAGCACACTTAATAATAAATGGCATTTTTATGCAAACTCACTTTGAGAGAATAGCATAGTGTAATTCTCTGAACTGTGTTATAGGAGGGCAACTCCCAGATTTAATGGTACCACTCTCTCCATAAACTTGAGAAAATTACCATATTTTGTCATGTATAAAGTGCACTTTTCTGCCCAGTTTTTTTTGGGAAAAATAACGATGTGCATTATACATGAGTAGTACTAATTCCATAACTATATAAATGTTTTTCTTTTATTTATGCTTATGCATTAATAGTGTAATTCTAGAAAGCAATAATAATACTCATATGCAAAGTAATACTCTGGAATACGATAATGTTTTTTTCCTAAATATAAACAAACAAACAAACAAATACATAATTGAATTAAAAAATAAAATGAAAGGTTTTTTTTCCTGAAAGTTTGAGCCAAAAATGTGGGTGTGCGTGAAACATGGGAGCATATTACACCTGGTAAAAAATGGTAATTTGCTTCTCTAACTTTAGTGACTTTCTCTCAAACATTGAAACAATGCTCATGTGCTTAAATTCTATGGGATCTATTTACCCAAGGACAAAGCACAAACATGAACATAACCCAAAGTATTCTCAGCAATACTAACATCCAAATGTTCAGCAAATTATATCCCTTATCCTCTATATAAGCATGCCTTTTTAAAGTAATTATAAAAATGAAATATCGCCCCATGGTTTAAAGATTCATACTAGAATATTAGGCTGTAGGGAATTCCATAATTATGTAATCAGATACCCAAATACTGTCAAATAATAGAATCATATGAACTCAAATATTAACATATAAAGTGTAACTGTCACAAGCCATCAACCTATCTTTAATTTTCTATAGAATATTTTCAACAAGGTACTGTATAGCTTCTCCTTGAACTTTAATCATTGGAAAAAATCTTTGGAACTCTCCTTAATAGTCACCACTATGTTTTCTCTTCTTTCCATTTAACTGAAATATAACTTTCTCTTAATTTTACTCACTAGCCCCATTTTTACTTATGCTTTTCCAGAACATTCTTGATTAGTGGAAATGCCAGGGATTTGCATGGGGTTCACACTGAATGAGGTTTGCATGTGCTTCCAAGTGGGGAGTACTGATCATCTGAAAGAAAAGAAGCTCCTATTTAATACATTTTGGACACTATTTCATTTGTTCATATCTTCATTAATTTCTAGCAATAATTTCCATAGTTTTCTGTACAAAGAGCTTGTGCAAATTCATTAAAATTTTAACTTGGAGTTTGATCATCTTTGAAGTTGTCATAAATGGTATCTGTAATCAATTTAATTTTTAATATTTACTGTTGGAATTACATTTACAGTTGATTTTTATTAATCATGTATTCAGCAATATTGCTCAATTAACTTATTAATTTTAATATATAATATGTTGATTGGTGTGAGTGTGGAAATATGCTCATTCATAATGGGAATAATGGTAGTTTGATTTTTCCCATCCTTATGTATTTTCTTTTTTGTGTATTATTGCCATACATAAATATTGAATTGAAATGGTGATAAGAATCCTTTCTCATTTTTGATCTCAGAGGGAGATTTAAATATTTCAGTACTTATGATATGAGCTGCAATTTTATGATTTTTTAAATAATTTTAGGTGGAAGATAAGTTATGTCATTTTTTGCATCCATTATAATAATTGCACTATTTTGTTTCTTTGTTTTATGGAAATGATTTGATTTCAAAGTGTTAATCCAACAAGAATTTATTCTTGAGTATAACCCAGTTTGTTAAAGGTGAATCAGATTTGATTTAGGTATGGATTCAGTTTGTTAACCATACTTTCATTTTTGTATTTGTTCATGAGAAATGAAATTCTTTGATTTTCCTTTTTATGTGATATCTTTAAAAGTTTTGTGTAAAGTTTTTATATCACTCTTTAAAAATTTGGAGGGGTTGCTTATGTTTTTTATTCTCTGCAATGTGTAAGATTTGTGTCATTTCTTTCTCAGGTATAGCTAAAAATTCACCAATTCAATGAACAGAGCCTGGGGCTTGTTTATAGAAGACTTTTAATTATAGTTTCAACTTATTTGATAAACATAGGAATATGGAGGTTTCCTGTGTTATTTTTCATTAAGTTGGGTTAGACATTTTATATAATTCCAAATGTATTGGAATAAAATTGCTTATATTTTTCTCTGTTCCTAGATTTTATAATGACATTTCTCATATAAATAATGTGTTCTGTACCTGATGAATTGTTTAATCATAATGAAATGTCCTTCTTTATTTCTACTTTTGTTCCTGGAAGTCTAATTTGGCATTAATCTATGTATCCCAAATTTTTATGCTTAATTTTGCATTATATATTATTTCTCTATACTGTTAATTTTAATTTTACATTATCTTTCATTCAAATTTCCCTTCATATAAACAGTGTATAAATGGGACTTGCCATTTTTTCTAGTCTGAGAAACTACATTTTAATTGGAATGTTTATACTTAAAATTAATGTTTTGTTAAGGTAGATTGGTATAAAGTTGTCCATCTTGTCCTTCACTTTCTATTTTCCATCTCTTTTTATTTCTCTTTTCTTTCTATGCTTTTTGTTTATTAAATATTTTTTGTTATTTAAATTCCCCTCTTGGGTTTTTATCTGTTGCGATTTTAGAACATGCCACATATTTTTGACACTTCCTCCCTTCAAGAGATGGAGTTTTATGGCTCCTTCAAAGACTCTGGGCCAACTTTAATGATTCCCATGTCGCCAAATATAGCAGTTTGGTTGCCATGTAAATTCCCAGGCTGAAATTCCAACTTGCTATTACCAACTAATACCAGCGGAGTGTGCTATTTTGGCCCTCCAGTCCAGGCTCTTCCTGCATTCTGGTGGTTCTATTTCCACTGTGTGCTGGTAGCAACATACATGATTTATATTTTGTTAAGAAAAAAAAGCCTTCAAGTTTTTTATATGGATGTGTCTTATTCAGCTCTCAATTTGGAAGCAGAATTTTGATGAATATAGAATTCTGGATTGACAGTTTTATATTTTCTTTAAGCTTTGGAAAGATTCTTCTCCATTTTCTTTGATTCTCCATGGATTCTGCTTAGAAGGAAGTTGCCTTATAAGTCATTTTTTTTCTGGGATAGGTAATGTATCTTTATTTTTCAGATGTTTTCAGTTGGTATACATTTTTTTACTTCACTGATATTATTTATATTTCATATAGATACCTAAAACATAGTTAAGTAATAAAATGTTTCAAAAATTTCAATGCTAATACAGTGATTCCAAATTATTATTTATCTAAATAAAATATAACTTATGTGATTGACAATAACAACAAAACATTACAGAAGCAAAAGAAAATCTATAATAAAAATATGTAAGTTTTATTTCTTCTTGCATATATATTTATAAATTATATACAAAATAAAATGATTTAAGTGCATTTCCAGGTGAGTTATAATTGTTTTTGTAATTGCTCATCTGTTGCTAATGTTGACATGGGAAAATATATGAGAGACTATTAAAATCCTTCATAGAGAATAATAAAATGGCCCTGCCTGGTGTGGCTCAGTGGATTGAGAGCCCCCCTATTAATCAAAAGACCACCTGTTGGATTTCCCAGTCAGGACACATGCCTGGGTTGCAGCCAGGTCCTCAGTAGGGCTGGCACGAGAGGCAAACACACATTGATGTTTCTCTCCCTCTCTTTCTCCCTGCCTTATCCTCTCTCTAAAAATTAATAAAATAGATTTAAAATTTTTTTTATTTTAATTGTTGTTCAAGTACAGTTCTTTGTGTTTTACTCCCATCCCAGTCCACCCCCCCAGTGCTGCCCACCTCCCTCCCATTTCCACCCCCCTTAGTTTTTGTCCATGTGTCCAAGTATAAATACTTGTTCCTGTAATCCCTTCCCTTGTTCCCCTGAAATTCACCCCCCTCTGGTTACTGTCAGTCTGTTTTCTATTTCAATGTCTTTGGTTATTTTACTTGCTTGTTTGTTTTGTTACTTAGGTTCCTGTTAAAGGTGAGATCATATGGTATTTGTCTTTTACCACCTGGCTTATTTCACTTAGCATAATGCTTTCCAGTTTCATCCATGCTGTTGCAAAGGGTAGGAGCTCCTTCTTTCTTTCCGCTGCATAGAATTCCATTGTGCATATGTACCATAGTTTTTTGATCCATTCATTTACTGATGGGTATCTAGGTTGTTTCCAACACTTGGCTATTGTAAATTGTGCTGCTGTGAACATTGGGGTGCATAGGTTCTTTTGGATTGGTGTTTCAGGGTTCTTAGGATATAATCCTAGCAGGGGAATTGCCGGGTCAAAAGGCACATCCATTTTTAGTTTTCTTAGAAAATTCCATACTGTTTTCCGTAGTGGTTGTACAAGTCTGCAATCCCACCAGAAGTGAACTAGGGTCCCCTTTTCTCCACAACCTCTCCAACACTTGTTGTTTGTTGCTTTGTTTATGATGGCCATTCTTACCAGTGTAAAGTGGTATCTCATTGTGGTTTTAATTTGCATTTCTCTGATGGCTAGTGATATTGAGCATCTTTTCATGTGTCTCTGAATCCTCTGTATGTCCTCCTTGGAGAC
>PVKM010040729.1:0-13360 GCA_004027735.1 Carollia perspicillata
AAGCAGTCACCTAAAACAGGAGCAGAGCCACAGAAATGGAAGGTTAGCAACAGGGGAGTGGGAGGAGAGGGTGGGGAGAAGGTACAGGGAATAAGTAGCATAGACGGTGGGGAGAAAATAGACAGGGAGAGGGCAAGAGTAGTGTGGGAAATGTAGAAGCTAAAGAACTTATGATACATGGACATGAACTAAAGAGGGGAGTGTGGGTGGGAGGGGGTTGGCAGGGTGGAGGGGAATGAAGGGGGAAATGGGAGAACTGTAATGGCATAATCAATAAAAAAGTTAAAAAAAATAAAATAAATAAAATTAGTGGTGGTAGTGGAATAATTTTGTGAATCTACCCAAAATGACTTAATTGTACACTTTAAAAGGGTGAATTTAATTGTATATGAATTATATTTTAATAAAAAGAAAGTTAGGCAAATAAATTGGCACACAGTTTTGTATATCTAAATATGGGCTATTAAAACATCTAAAGAAAGGGTTAGTGATTAAAACTAGCTTGGAACTAAAATACTAAAAACCAAATTACTTTAAAGATAGAAGAGGGCGGAGACCAGAATTAAAGAATTCTCTGGCTCCTAAAATCTTCACAATGACTAGAGATGGTTATTAACAGTGGCAAGGCAAGTATGCGCATTAATAATGTAAGAACTCCCACTAAAACAACAGAATTAATATGTACACCTTTCAAAGCACAAGTGAGACTAGAAAGGGAGTAAAGAAAACAACCAGCTCAAAAGGTGGCAGGAAAAGAAAACACATGGCATATAGATAAAGCAAAATAATGGGGAAGAATAGGCCCAGCATATCAGCATAATAAGAAATATAAACATGCCTAAGAAAAGACAAAGATGCTCTGATTGGGTTTTTAAAAAGCCAGCTGTGTGTCAATTACAAGAATAAATTCATAAGGTATTGACACAGAAATGTTAAAAAGATGGGAGAAAACATGCTAGGAAGATTCTAAACAAAATAATACAGTAATAATATATTTTAAAGCAAAGAGTATTATTAGGAAGAGAGTCATATACTTGAATGAGAAAAGGGACAGTTCATCGGGAAGATACTATGATCCAGAACACCTTTGAATCAACTGGAAACAATGCCTCCAAATGTGTAAGACAAAATTATAAGGGGAAATGGACAAATTTGCACAGTGGGAGTTTTTTTAAAGCAGGAATAAACAAAATTTAATGTTCTTTTTTGGCTAATACTTAAATATTAAGAAAGCTAAAATTTAAAATACGTTGACTAGAATTCTATACATTATATTTACATAATGATCTGGTTTTACCTTCCCAAGAGCAGTCGCCCAGAGGAAGGAGAGGCTCTCACTGAAGGCGAAGGCGCGGGGTTCCCAGGCGGGCCGAAGAATGGAGGGGCCTAAGACAACGCCCCTTCCCTGCCCCCCTCCCTTGCTCCCTTTTGTTTTTATTTGAAACACTGCTAAATAACAAATGCAAATTTCATTTTGGGTATAAAAAACTAGATGACCATCCCAGTCCAGGATTGTGTTTCATTAAAGGAGACTTGGCACCAAAAGGGCGTGAATTGCCCCCCTCATCTCAAGGGCATGGTGACGCAAGGCAAAGGTCACGCATAAGTCATTCGAGATCTCTGAGGAAAGGCATAGCAAACATAGACTCATCTGTAAAATGAGGGGATTTGGCTCACTGGCCTCTCCTGTCACGGTGGGAGATTTTACTACATCTTCCTCAGTAGTCAATAGATTGACAAAGTACTTGTAAAGCTACAGAAGATTTGAACACCACAAATACAACAATCAAGCTTTTTTTTTCTTTCCATCTCTCCACACTTAAGTTCTTAGGCTTCGAAAGTTCTTCCTCCCTGTTGCTGCGCACTGAGTCCGTTGCAAAGCCTTGTGGGTTCTCACAGTACAGTGGGTTGGTCCCGTGCCAAGGCGCTTTCATCTTGTAGCTAGTTCTTTGAGTCAGGCTTTGGTTGCCTCTTGCTGGAACCACTGTAATTGTCTCCTAATTGACCCTCCTATATTATAGAGAATCGCTCAAAGGGCATGTGGTTCGGTAGTTTCATTTTGATGTGATGAATTTTATTTTTGGATTAAGCCAGACCCAAGGTACTGCAGTATTTCAGTCACCATGGAATCGCTTTTACTGAATTGAGCTCTGGTGTGAAGCTATTGGCTATCTGTAGGGATGGTAAAGACAGAATCCTGGGAAACTCTCTCTGGCTGACATATTATTTCAGGCACATACAGTATCCTCTTTATGAGGAATGTTGGGGGTGCAATATCCTGAAATCTGGAATTCTCCTGTACAACAAGTTTGTATATATTTTAGGGACAACAAATCATGGACTGCTACTTCTACTTTGCAAGGGTCACTAGAAAACTCAGCCAAATTTACTGGCCACTTAAATAAGTATGTAGAATAATAATAGCTAACATTTATTGAATGCTTGCTACAAAGCAAGTACTATTCCAAATGCTCTTCATGTATTAACCTACTTGACTCTCATCTCATCTCAATAGGACCATTATGATCCCCATTTTAAGATGAGGAAATCAGGCCCAGAAAGGTCATATAACTGGCACAGGGTACTCCGCTAGTAAAAGGGAGGGGAAAATTTGAACTCTGGCAGCCTGGTTCCACAGCCCCTACTCTTAATCACTGTACGACATTACCTCTTTAAACCTTATGACATGCGTGCCTGTGTGCTAATCCTAGCTTCTAGCTTTATAAATTTCCTATGCTTATCCTGTCGCTTCTGGCCAAGATGTATTAATAGGGACTGGATTTACCTTCCCACTGGAGCAACTAAAAATCGGGACATAATATATGAAACACAGTTTTTAAGACATTGAATATCAAACAACTAAGGACAGTGATCCCTAAGACACAGAAAACAAATGAAGTAAGCCCTCCAATTGTCCCTGCTTCCATCCTGGAGAGAGTTTCTAGGCTGTGGGGCTGAGGGAGTAAACCCAGGCAGAACCCAGTCATTTCCCTGGGTTGAGGTGAGGGAGTCAGGAACCTGGGGAGGTCAAGGTGGCAGGAGTTCAGAGGGGAGAACACCAAAGAGAAGAGGCTACACAGGAAGAAGCCTCTGGCTATCTGCTGAGGGTCCCCCTGGGTCTTCAGCACGCATATGAGGACGTTATGTGAGGCCAGAGAGAGAACCATCTAAAAGGACTAGAAGGAGCAATTCTTGGGGATCACGTAGGTCTAGTTTCTATTCCCAGCGTTCAGAGTGGCAAGGCCTATTTCACAAGGCAGTGTGAGTTTTGCCCTAATAGTGGGGCCAAATTAGCCCTAGACTAATGTTGCTCTGGTCCCATCTAACAAAGCTGAAAGTAATAGCCAAAAACTATTTCCAAAAAGCGAAAGGACCCATATAGAAGGACCCACATGAGAAGAAAAATCAGTCAACTGAAACTAATGAAGATAAGTTTAGTGAATAGATAAGGACATTTAAACAGTTATAACTGTTTTCCATGTAGTCAAGATGCTGAGGGAAAAGACTGAGCTTGTCAAGTAAAGAAAAGAAGTATAAAAAAGACCCAAAATTCCAGAAACAGCAAACATACTCAGTGTCCATATCTTGGTTTCTAAATACCATTTTCCGATAAAAGGAATCATAGATCTTTAGAGAAATGGTTGGTTTCAGATAAGGAGCAGGGAAAATTCAAGATGGTCCTGGAGCATGCTGTAGTACCAGAAAGTAAATAAATGCTTTTAAAAAAAAAAAGGACGGGAGGGAGCATGTCAAAGAGATACAGAAGCCAACCACACAGAGCATTTAATGGCCAGATGTAGAACAATGTGAGCAACAAAATAAACACATAGTATTGTATTATAACCCAAAATATAAAATAAATATACATGCATTCAAATTGGTATTAAGTGATTAAATAAATAAATAAAAAGGGAGAGAAAAATAACTCTTCCATATAGAAGAATTCCAGATAATATATGTAGATACTCCCCCTACTCCAGGAGATAGAACTTAACCACTCCCTATTCCCTGAGTATAGGCTAAACTTAATGACTTGATTCCAAAAACAGTATAGAAAGGGAAAAATAGTAGCTTCACAGGAGGAAAATCTAGCAGAAATACCTTAACCAAGTGATTAAAGTTTACATCACCAATGATATCATGTGCCCTCTAATTTGATGTAATAAGAAGGACATTCTACCTCTATGCTATCCTTTTCCAAAACTCCTAACTCCAGGCTAATAATCATGAGAACATCAAACAAACCCCAAATGAAGGGGTATTCTGCACAACACACGACCAGGACTCATCGAAACTTTCAAGGCCATGAAACATAAGAAAAAGGCTGAGAAATTGTCATGGGTCAGAAGAGACTCAAGAGACATCACAGCTAAATAAAGTGGAATGTCATTGATTGGTTCCTGGAACAAAAAAAAAGACATTAATGGAAAAATTGTTGAAATCTGAAGAAAGTGTGGTGTTTGGCTAATAGTAACATACCAGTGTTGGTATCTTAGTTTTCATAAGTACGTCATAGTGATGTAAGATGATGCCATTAGCGGAAACTGAAACTGGATGAGGAGCATATGGGAATGCTCTGTACTATCTTTGCAAATTTTCTGTAGATCTAAAATTATTTCACCCCGACTGGCGTGGCTCAGTTGGTCTGATGTCGTCCTGCAGAGCAAAACATCACCAGTTCGATTCCCAGTCAGAACACATGCTGGGGTTGCAGGCCCAGTGTCTGGTTGGAGCATGTGTGAAAGGCAACCAATTGGTGTTTCCCTCTCACATCAATGTTTCTTCCCCTCTCTTTGCCCCTCCCTTCACCTCTTTCAAAAAATAAATAAACAAAATATTTAAAAACATAAAATTATTCCAAAATAAAAACCTATTAAAAAAAAACAAAACTGAAGGCCCTGGCTGGTGTAGTTCAGTGGATTGAACATGACCTGTGAAGCAAAGGGTCGCCGATTCGATTCCCAGTCAGAGTACACGCCTGGGTTGCAGGCCAGGTCCCCAGTTGGGGGCGTGTGAAAGGATACCACACATTGATGTTTCTCTACCACTCTTTCTCCTTCCCTTCCCCTCTCTCTAAAAAATAAATAAATAAAATATTTTTAAAAAAAACGAACCAAAAAAACAAAACAAAACTGAACTTCTAGAGATGAGGATTATAAAACATTGGAGACAAAAAATATATACAAAATGGGATAAAAATAGATTAGACAGTTCAGATGAAAAGATTAGTGAATTTAGAGACACAGCACTGGATACTAAACAAAAAGACACAAAGAGAGGAAAAAAGGACAGAAAAAATTGAACCCACCATAATGAGCTGTAGGACAGCTTCAAGAGGCCTCATATATGAGTGTCACTGCAGTCCTAAAGGAAGAAGCGGTCCAAAAATTCTTGAAGAAATGATGGCCATAAGTTTCCCAAAGTGGATGAAAACTTTAGGCCCACAAATCCAAGAAGGTCAATCACCCCCAAGTACAAGAAACATGAAGAAAACTATACCAAGGCATTTCTTAATCAAATTGCTAAAATCAGCAATAAAGAAAAAGTCTTAAGAGCACCAAGAGAGGAGACAGCACATAGAGAGGAACAAAGATAGGAATTATAACAGACTTTCAATCAGAAAAAATGTAAGACAGAAGATGGTAGAGCAAAGTATGTAATGTAGAAAAAGAAAGAAAAAATGATCAACTTATAATTTAAAGACAAATTTCAAAAGCCCTGACCAAGCCCTGGCTGGTGTAGGTCAGTGGATAAAGTGTGGGCTGTGAACCAAAGGGTTGCCAGTTCGATTCCCAGTCAGGGCACATGCCTGGGTTGTGGGGCAGGTTCCCAGTGAGGGGGGGGGCATGTGAGAGGCAACCACATACTGATGTTTCTCTCCCACTCTTTCTCTCTCCCTTCCCCTCTCTAAAAATAAATAAATAAAGTGTGTCATCCAGCAAAATGAAAGGTCACCAGCTCGATTCCAAGTCTGGGCTCAGGCCTGGGTTGTAGACCAGGGACTGGTGGTGGCACAGGTGCGAGGCAATGGATTGATGTTTCTGTCATACATCAGTGTTTCTCTCCCTCTTTTCCTCCCTCCATTCCCATGTCTCTAAAAATAAATAAATAAATCTTTTTTAAATGTTAAAAAAAGCATATGTAACAATGAGGAAAGAATAGTCTTTTAAACAAATAGTGGAGAGACAATGGGATAGCCACATACAAAAAAAAAAAAGTGGGACACTTCACACCACATGAAAAAACAAACACAAAATGGGTCAAAGTCCTACATATAATAGTTAAAACTATAAAATCCTTGGAAGAAAACAAGAGGTAAGTCTTTACGACTTTGGTTTGATGATCATCTCTTAGCCCAAGCACCCAGAGATAAATTATACTTCATCAAAATGGAAAACTTTTGTACATCAAAGGACACTGTCAAGAAAGTGAAAAGACAACCCACAAAATGGTAGAAAATATTCACAACTAATATATCTGATAAGGGCCTAGTATCCAGAATACATAAAGAACTCTTACCACTCATCTACAAAGAGACAAACAACCCAAATAAAATAACAGGCGAAGGACTTGAATGGACGTTTCTCCAAAGAAGGTGTGCACAGGGCCAAAAGGCCCAGGAAAAGATGTAAAGAGGTTCAATATCATTAGTCAGTAGGGAAATGCAAATCAAAACCACAATGATATACCATTTAATACTCAGCAGGATAGATGTAACTTTAAAAAGAATTGAAGGGAAAATAAGTGTTGGCGAGACTCTGCAGAAGTTGGAACCCTCACTTCATGCATTGCTGGAGGAAATGCAACTTGTGCAATCACTACAGAAACGGTTTGGTGGTTCTTCACAAAGTTCAACAGAATTGCGATAGGACCCAGCAATTCCACTTGTAGGTACACGTACGAAAGAATTAAAAACAAGCGTTCAAACAAAACTTGTTCGTACATGTTCATAGCAGCAACATTCACGATCGTCAAATGAGGAAAGCCCAATGTCCAACAGTGGAGGAATGAACACACAAAATGCAGTACAGCAATATGATGGAACATTGTTCGGCCATAAAAAGGAATGAAGATACCTGCTGCAATATGGATGGATCTGGAAAACGGTGTGCTAAGAAGCCAGACATAAAAGGCCTGATCGCACGATTCCATTTACATGAAACTTCCATAACAGGCAGATCCATACAGATGGAAAGTTGACTAGTGGTGTCCAGGGTCCAGGACCCTGGACCCTGAAGAGAATGGGGAGTGACTGCTTCACGGATACAAGTTTTCTCTTTGGGATGAAGATGTTCTGGAACTAGACAGTGGTGATGGCTGCACAACACTGTGAATGTGTTGTGCATGTAATGCGGGAATGTAATAAGTGCCATGGAAACACACACTTTAAAATGGTTAAGATGGTGAATTTCACTGCAATAAAAAAAGCAATTACTATAAAAGTCTATTCTTTCATTCATCTATCAAATATGTATCGAGCAGTTCCTGACAAGTTTATTCTGGATGCAGGGAATATGGAGACTTATCAGGTATGGTCTTGGCTTTGGAGGGTTCTCTGGGTTGGGAGGGGAGGAAAATCATCCTACAAACACGTTCAGTTAAGTGTTACAGTTTCCTTGAATGTGCAAAGTACACTGTGGGGGCTGCTTTTCAGAAGGCTTGGGCATGGAGAACAGCAACGGCAAGGCGGAGTCTTGAGTGACAGGCAGGAGTTTGCTTGGCAGACGGCAGTGGGAAGATTTCAGGCAGAAAGTGTGACCTGAACCAGCTCAAAAACTGATGTCAGAAAGCTCCTGGCTCTCAGCAACCCCCAGACCAAACAGCATGTGTTCAGCAGTGTAGAGGATGGACTTCAGGACAATGAGGTGGCAAGTGGATGACCACCCACCCGTCTGGCTGCAGTAAGGGACACTAAGAAATATTAGGGGGATGGCATAGACCTGACGGGATATGAGGCTCAAAGAAAGTGTGACTCCAAGATTGGGCCACCTGGTGGGAGGTGGACATTGCCTGTCCCTGCGGTGGGCCTGCGGGACGTTTCGTACTCAGGGGACACTAAACTAGAATGACACTCCCCTTCTTATGTATTCTCTTATTTTTAATATATACATTTTTTTTTTTACATTTGAAACCCACTTCCCTTTTCCTTGGGCTTCCTCTGTTTTCCTGTTTGGGGTATCTGTTACTATGGAAATGCCATGGCACAGTAAAGTGGCGTTTACAAGTGAGGTGCAAAGAATTTTCAGAACATCTTGAAACACAAGTCCAGGGTTTAGGAATATAAGCCCTAATGATGTGATAGTGTTCATGCCTTCAGACACTGTGTTATAAATATAAACACACCCGGAAATTTTAGACAGCATAGAGGAGATAGTTGAGAACTTTATTAGGATTTATGTGCCCAGATTCTGAGTATATGAGAAATATTAAAAACACAAAACATAACACACTAGTTGGGAAGAACATCTGGAAAAAATGAACGACAGAATGCCAACATTTACTTATGAATACACACCTCTGGAAGAAGGACCGGGGGCTGGGGGGAGCAGGACACCCCATGGAAACTTGGAAAAACCTTTGGAGCACCAAAAACCTTCTGTGCCATAAATACGTTCCCTAAAAATTGCATGTAAATCACCTGTTGGTAAATCGTATTTATCAAATGTAACGGTGACCGCTATTTTAAAGATATCTTAAGAATGTACATTTCAGTAGGGGAAATTATTACCAGTGGAGCAATGGAAAAATCTCCCTGGACTGAGTGAAATTCAAGGTCCTTCATTATTATCCCGGCTCTGCCAACTGAACGTGTGATTCAAGAAAAGTCAGTCAACCGCCTGGGCCAATTTCCTCGTCTAATCTGGGTTGTAATTCTGAATTTTCACTTATTAGTTTCTTAAAGCAAGGCACAGGGGTACTGGCCCGCAGCCTGATGTCCAGTTTCTTCTGGGAGGCGAAGCTGCACACTGAAGCCAGTGGACGGAGCTCAGGGCCCTTTTGCGTGAGAGGAGCTCGGGTTGGTGCAGCCAGCAGGCCAGTTACCATTCTGTGTTCTGCATCTTCGTTACCCACTCTGTCATTCCACAATCACCCTAAGCGTGATCATTCCAATTTTTCGTTCCCAATTCTTGACAGAAGCTTGTTCTTTAGAGCTGTCCTCTGGAAAAAATTGACAGTTCAAGGTAGGAGCCCGTTCTTGGTGATCTTTCCACCTCCGGTCCTGTTCCTATTCCACAGGACAGGGCACTGCCAAGGACAAGGGCTATGCCCTCTGGCTGGTACAAGCCCAGGCGCAAAGAAGGAAATCAGCGAATGACGGTTCACTGAAGGAGGAAGCCGAGGCAGAGAGGTGGGTGTGCTGAGATACCTGAACCCTAGGCGTGAGCTTCTGGCAGCTGCTTTAAACATTTCTGAACTTTCCAAATTTTCTACAATGGGCAGAAATATAAACATACCACAAGCATTAAACTCTCCTTTTCCTGGCTTTTTGTCAATGCCCTGGTCTCTCATAAATAATACAATCTTTGCCTGGTCCTCCAACGCTTGGAACAGGACACAGGGCACACATCTTTTAAGGAAACAGCAATTACAGTCTCCTACTCTGTTTTGCTTAAACAGCAACGACACTCTGTGTTTGCCTTTGTAGACCTAACACCTGCAATCTAGCCTCAGGCAAGGATCCCTGCCCACTGGCTGCGGGAAAGGCCATTTACCCCTGGTGCTGAGGCGCCACCCTGATTAATCCACCATACAGGAAGTACAAAACACACTGTAAGAATTCCTTTGTCTTCTTAAGCAGAAACAGGTTCAGGCCTTATTAACTGGCAAGAGATAGAAGGCAATGGGTCAGGCTTGTTGCCAATTTTCTACCACCTTGTAGAATAATTCAGGAGCTGTTAGGAAGACCAAAGCAGCAAAGGAAATGACTATCTATTGAGTGCTTACTGCATGCCAGGTCTTGTGCTGGGCCCGTCATACACATTAAAGTGAGCCTCACATCTAATAGTCACTACTTAATATACCATATTTTGACTAACTTCTCTTGTTTTCTGTCTGCCTCCCCCACTTAAATGTACGCTCATGAGGAACCTTTTTGTCACTTATTACTACATCCTCAGTGTCCAGGGCAGTGGTAGACACATATAAGCACTCTAAATGCTTGTTGAATAAGCAAACTGAACAGCTCCGGGAGACAGGTGTTCTTACTCTCCTTTCGGGGATGAATATACAAGTGTTCCAAGGGTGCAAGTGAACCGCCCAAAGCTACCGGCCTTGTGAAGGAGTGGGACTAAAGCCCAAGTCTCATGCTTTTGTTCTTTTTATGACCAAAGGACATAATTAGGCCTAGACTTAAATACTGAAGAACTCTTTCAGCTTGACAAACTCATAATCTATATGCCTATAAACCTGTATTTCTTGTGTGTTCATTTGAAAGTCTGAAATTTCACCAAGGAGATACATTTGGCACTTTAGTGACATTTTGCTAAAGCAACAATGAAGGACACATCTTCCCAACATAACAATTCCATCTATGGACAGGCATGGTCTGTGTCACTTCTCATTTTAAAATCCCATAACATGGTAACTCTTCAGACATACATAAAAAGCACAGTCACTCTGGACATTCAGACATACATAAAAAGCACAGTCACTCTGGACATCGACACAGTAACATTTGCAAACCTTAGAGTTTTGTAAGTTACAACACGATAAGCGTGTGGTATTCTCAGTGTGGAGTGCCAAGTATTCAGGTGTGCACCCGAGTTGCTTGAGTGTCCAGGTACGGGAGAAGGTGGACTTGGCACATGAAAAGCCATTCCCGTCCTAAAGAAATTGTATGGAAGGCTCAAGGATTCTTAGTGAGTCAGCTGTAACAAAATCCACCTCGAGAGTATTCCCTTTATGTGCAAGAATGTAAGAACGAAATCCAACCAATGAGAATTTCACCCAGGGGAGTATTTCACATCCTTTTCCATTTGTCAGAATATTCTTGATCCCTACACGCTCCTTTACCCACCCAGGACTACATAACAGGAGCCTGCCACTTGCGGTGTCTTCTCATACCACCTTGGTTTTCTCCACGGATTCCGGTCATGTCCACTTCTCCCCTGCGGCAGGCCCTTTCCCCTCTGTCCCGGTCCTGCTCCCGACACCGTTACCGTACAGCCTGTGTCGACAAAGCCAGTTCATTGTTCGTGGACCAAACTAATGCTTTGGCTTCAGTTTCTCCATTGCCAACTTTTGGTGCTATTGTTTTATTCTAATAATAAAAGTAATAATACTTCAGAAATGTTTTTAAAGGAAATACAAAATTTTAGAAAACACTCATACTCCAACAATGTTAGTCATTTAAAAAACATTTTTGGATTTATACATACAATTTTTTATATCATTCCTTTAACACGATAAACATTTTGCCATGCAGTGTTAACTCTTCATAAACATTAACTCTAATGACAGCATTATAGTATACTATAGAGTCATACTCTGATTTATTCAACCAATTTTCTACTGTTGGACTTCTGGATTGTTAAGTATAAATTCCACCCACATTTTAGACTATTTCTTTAGGACAGATTCCCAGAATTGGAATTAGAGGATCAGAAGATATAAACATTTTTAAAGCTCCTGATAGATACTGCCAAATTGCTTTTCAGAAAGCTGTTGCCAATTTACACTTCCAACATCGCCAGCGTGTTTTTCTACCAACATAGACCTGTCTAAAGGATAATAAAATTTAAGTGGAACATACAGAGGCCTATGGCAAAGGTCATTCCTATTTCAGGTATGCAATTAACAATGAGCTAGTGTGAGCTCATGGAACAAATTTCGCAGAAGCGGAGCAATAGAATCAGATTTCGGACTGACCGATCTGCGGACTGCGTCTGTTTTGTGCATTGCTGTGCCCCTGCCCAAAGGACAGTGCCTGGCGCACACGGCCACTCAGTAACAATGTGTTAAATTACCAGAGTCTTCTTTGGAGATGCAGCTTTTCAGCAACTGTAGAATTTCGTCACTCCTACGATTCAAGGGAAATGCGACCAGCTGGGTTACCCTTGTAAAGGTCTGTTCAGGCCTGACAGTCTATTTGAACTTCGGAAAATCGGTTTAAATGAAGGTGACCCAATACAGCCCTTGTTAGGGGGAAAAACAAGCACACACATCTAAAAGAACATACCTTGGCACCAAATGCAAACATATACATATAGATTTTTACAAGCATGCAAAAAATATAATTTGGTGAGTTTTGTCACCTCCATAGTAGTTACTTTCATAAGCGACAAACTTGTTCAAATGCTGCCTGAGGTCAAGGCAGTTTTGGAACCAACTCTAGTTCATTCTATCATCGCTAGTTGTAATATTGACAAAGTTATTTTTGAGATATTACAGGGCATACACAGGTAGTGGTTCGTGTAATATCATTTTGAGTCAAAAAGAGCATAAAACTCATTTTGTGAACCAGAATAGGGTCAAGGTAAAACAGTCAATCATTCAACTCTAGTTCACGTTCCTGGCACCATAAAGATTCCTTTTAATATTCCACAAATCCTATACAGTAAATTGTCACACACCACCAGATCAGTATCAATCACTGTCATTTTATATGTACACTTTATAAACACTAGACCAAGAGTCAGCAAATTATGGTCCACGGGCCAAACCTGGCCCACCATCTGTTTTTCTACAGTGTACAAGCTAAGAAATGTAACAATGACTTTTTTTTCGCTTTTTAAATGGTTGCAAAAATCAAAATAGTATTTTGTGACATGTAAAAATTATATGAAATTCAAATTCCAATGTCTGTAAAGTCTTTTTTTTTTTTTAGAACACAGCCATGCTCATCTGTTTCCTTGTTAGCTGTCTGCTTTTGCAATAAAATGGTGAGTAGTTGCAAGAGAGGCTGTGTGGCCCACAAACCCTAAGACGTTTCCTTTATGACCCCTTCACTAGACCCAAGTGGGTCCTTGGAGGTACTGAAGTTTCCCACTACAGGTTTTTTTGGTTTCTGAATATCAGTAGTAGAAGGGTGATGCATTTGGGACAGTTATTTGCAAGGATATAATAAGGCAGAAAGTAGAGAAGATAAATACGCGAGGGTGGCCTTGGACAGGATGGAAAGCCTGTAACATCTAAGAGGTCTGACTACACTAAAAAGCGGAAGAGCCCAGGGTTCCACATACAGTTCCAGCAGCAAAGGAAGCTCTTACTCACTGAGCCACACGGGACCCTGGTGGGATGCAGTCCTAAGGCCAGTGAGACTTGCTGGCGGTTATGTTTGCAAAGAGCAGGCTGGCTGCACAGCTGTCACTGTGACACAGTGCGACGGCTCCCCAGTAGTGCCACACTTCTTTACTAGATG
>PVKM010040730.1:0-13367 GCA_004027735.1 Carollia perspicillata
CCCTGTTCCAGGGGGATAATCTTTTTAATGGAAAAGCAAAACAAAGCTTAAGGGTGACCAGTCTGCCTACATAAAACCCATTAATATCTTTCCACTCATTTTGATTACAAGAACTCCACACTGCAGTACACACAATCCCTAACTTATGATGGTTCCATTTACAATTTTTCAACTTTACAGCGGTGCAGAAATAACACACACTCAGGAGAAACTGCACTTCAAATTTTTAATTTTGACCTTTTTCTGCGCTAGTGATATGCAGTATAATGTACTCTCACGATGCGGGGCCGTGGCAGTGAGCCAGGGCTCCCAGTCAGCCTAATGATCAGGAAAGGGGGGGGGGGGGTAAACACCCTACTCTCCAGTGTACTGTGTTGCCAGCACTTTTTGAATATTGTATCTTGTGATTTTTGCATCCCATTATGACCACAAAATGCCCTTCTGTGTCTTTGTTTCTAGTGAGAAGAAGAGGAAAGTTGTTCTTAATAGATCTTCCTCGACTTATGATGGGTTTATATCCAGATAATGTGTTGAGCGCATTTAAGATAGGTTAGGCTAAGCTTTGATGTTTAGTAAGTTAGGTGCATTAAATGCATTTTTGACTTACAGTATTTTCAACTTACAATGGGTTTGTTGGGACATAATTGCATCCTGCTTTCACTGTTGATTCCCACAACTTAACTGGGGTCTACTCGACGGGGATGACCTCTCTCCGTCTCTTCCATTTCCACACTACTTTTCTGCTGCTCAGGCTCTACTGCTAAGACAGCTAAATTGCCTGCAATTTGATAAACACACCAAGTGTTTTGTCCTGTACTTTTGCACGTGTTGCCCTTTCTCTCTTGCGATGTGCTTTCCAGCCATGTCCATCAGGTCCTGCCACTGCAGGTCCACACACGCAGCTGGCAAACTCTCTCCCACCCAGAGCAGTCAAGGGTCTCCTTTTTCAGAAACCGACCCGGACTACAGCCTCTGTTTCTTTTTTATTTTCACCGCTGAGTGCTTTTTGCATGCTTCTGTTAAAGCACTTAGCCCAATGTATTGCTACTCTCTTCATCTACACACAGTTCCACTATAATATTGTGACTGCTTGTGGGCAGCAGCTGTGTTTATTTATCTTTATCTTTACATTCCTGTTGCCTCTCACAGTAAGGATTCCACAAAGGTTTGTTATTTGGAAGAATCCACATGAAATAACTAACACAGGGCTCACAAAGTCAACAGCACTGGTTTGTACCCCCAACCCATGAAAAGGCAGGTAGGACAGAATAATAAAGAGCTTGCCACCCCAAAGGATTCAGACCACCAGAGCCCTCCCTAAGTCTTTTGTTTCTGCAGCCTTAATACGAAGAGAGCTGACCACCTCTTTAAGGTTCTTTACTTAAATCCTTAACTGGAGTCATCTTAACCACTTTATGGCTGCTTGGATGTTTCTACCCGATGCCAAATACATGAATGAAAAATAAAAGCTCAACTGTCAGCATGCTCTAATAGATGTTGCCAGATAATGTGTGAAATGTGTAAGTAAAATATCTTAATTTTGCATAGCTTATTAAGTTTATAATTTTAACACTGTCACATACATTATTATGATTATCACAATATTCTTGCATTATTATTGTTCTCCTTATACATGAGGAATCTGAGGTTTAGGCAGGTTAAGTGACTCAAGATGAAGTGCTCAAGATTACATAGGCAGCAGGAAACCATTGACATGAAAATGCCAGTTTTCTAAAAAGAGGATGATTCTGTTTTTCAGACATATCAGCTATAATCAAGATATATAAACAAAAGATTAAAATTTTTACTTTTATGAGTAATATGAAATCAAAAAAGGCAAAACTATAGTCTTCACTGTAGTCATCCTTGTCAGGGTTTTATTTCTGCACTTTTGAAATGAAGGAAGAAAGAGAGGAGAGGAGGTGGGGGCAAAGGGTATTTAAAATTATTACCAAAAACAGTCACCAGTATATTTTAGAAAAGTATTTTGGGGGATATTAAAAATGTTATTTTTTTCTAAAATCCTCTTCTAGGCAGTCTGTTCTAAACTTAAATGTCAAAATTTTATTTCTCATTCATACATAAATTGTGCATGCCAAAGTTCGCCTACATTATTATTCAGTCCATTGGCAATTGCTCATCTTCCAGGTTGTCAAGTTCACTTATTTTTGGTTATTACAATCTGTTCATATTTTTCCAATTCATCCTTTTATTAAATGAGAAAAGCTATCAAATAAATCTGTTTGGGAAATGAGCAGCTAGTCCAAAAAAGCATCTGTAATGTTTCAGAATACTGTTCAAAAGTGTGTTTATGTCCTGCTGTTCATTCAGAGTGCTGTGTCAATTTACTAATTTGAGCATAAGACAATGCATCATTTTTATCAGTTTTAAAACATGTACTTTCAACACTCAAACGTTCTTCTGATTAGTTCTGGAGAAGAAAGTATCACCTTACAGGGAAAAAAGAGAGTGAAGAGAATCCAAAATGACCATTAAAGAATCATGCTCTACGAACTTTTAAATCTCTTCCCTGCCGTTTCCTTTTAACACTTGGCATATATTTAATTTTCTTTTCCTTCCCTGGTTTTTGTTTATGATTTACTTTTGCAAGTACTTTCTGTAGGTATTTTAGAGACAAATATTACATAAACAGGATCCTTGTAAGGCAGTCAATAAAATCTTTTCACACTTAAAAACCGGGACTGTAAATTATCATTCCTCGAAGACATACGGCTTTTATAGTAAAAAGGAATATTTACATTGGCTCTCTTTTTTTAGCTCATTCAATGCTTATTCCAATGTTGGAAATTAGTATGTATTGTCTCCTTTTACAGAGAAGAGAACAGATTCAGCGAAGGTAAGACAGAGAGAAGAGGTTTGGAACACAGTAAAAGAGGAAAACTACTGGAGAGACTTCTATAGGTGCAGCTTCAAGTTCATAGAAGGAGAGACATGTCAATTTTCTGAGCCAAAAGAAGATTGTATGAGTTCATTCACAGCCCATGTCATCTCAGGGGCAGGTTACTGAACAAAAATGAGAAAAGAGTAGGGCTGAGAGAAATCAGGAAAAAGGCTGGTGACGATATGGAATGACCACTGTTGGAGATAGGAGAGTTGCCAAGGGAACATTGAATAAAAGCATTTAGATGAGCTCACCGACTTATAACAGGACTTATTATATTTTAAAAATACAGCAAGAGGCCCCGGCCATGTGGCTTGGTTGGTTGGAGCATTGTCTCATGCACCAAGAGGTGTTGGTTCAATTCCCAGTCAAGGCACATACTTAGGTTGAGGTTTCAATCACTGGTTGGGGCAGATATGGGAGGCAATTGATTGATGTTTCTCTCTCTCTCTCTCTCTCTCTCTTTCTCTCTCTCTCTCTCTCTGTCTCTCTCAAATCAGTAAACATCCTCAGGTGAGGAGTAAAAAATATACAGTAAGAGATTCTGCTACCAGAACTTCATCAGAGAGGCAGGCCAGAAAAAAACTGTCCACTGATGAAAATGAAGAAAGAAGGTTAAATGTTTTTAGAGTGACACATGTGCCCTGATACATCAAATATTCTAACTTATCTCCCAACGTTTTCTATGTTTATGCCTAGATCTTTTATTTTCACTTTGTGTTATGAAATATTTCATGTGGAAAAATGATACAATAATATATCACCAACTTAGTCAACCTTGATATTTTACTATATTTCCCTTAGAGTTTTTAGGAAATTAGACGTTTGAGATCCAGTTAAAGTCTCCTGTATACCTCTTCCATTTTCCACTTCTCTTTTTCTTTCCTCATACACCTCTACTCTGAGTTTCATGTTTATTATTTCCATGAATATTTTTACAATTTTGCTATACGCACAAGTATCTTTAAGCAATATCTAGTATCATTATATTTTTAAACTTTAAAATGGTATCAAACTGTACCTATCTTTTCTCAACTTGCATTTTGCTATGTTTTTTGTGAGCACTGTCAATGTTGATGCATATAATGCATATATATTGGTGACGTTCATGTAGTAATATTCATACATTTTAACTGCTGAAAAGTATTCTACTGTATGAAAATACCACAACTTATTTACCTGTTATCTAATGGATGAATATTTAAGTTTTGTTTTTCTTAAAAAAAGTTTCAGTGAAGATTCTTGCCATGCATTTTCTTATGCATCTGTACTTAGAAGTCAAATTTCTGGGTTAGAAGCTTGAGCATCTTATAATTCTGATTAAGCTGTTCTCCAAAATGGCTGCACTTAGTTACCCCTCGACTTCATGCTCTGGATGAGAGTTCCTGTCTCTCCACATCTTCAGCAGCAATTTAGTGTTTTCAGATCTTAAAAATATTTCAATCTGACACACATGAAATATTTCATCATTTTTAACTTGTATTTCCCTAATAATACATTTTACATTTTTATTATCAGTTTGGCTTTACTCATCTATGAATCATGTGTTATGTCTATTTTCTTATTGAGTTGTGGTTCTTTAAATATTCTGGATAATAATCCTTTGTTAGAAATATTTTTTCCTCAAGATATGACTTATCTTTGACTATAGTGTCTTTGTAAATGCAGAAATTTATCATTTTAATTTTTTATAGGTTTTTTAAAAATTTTTAAATGTATTGGGGTGACATTGGTTAATAGGATCATATTAATCAAATTATCAATTTGTTTAACTTTTAGTTTGTGTTTTTTGCATCTTATTTAAGAAAAGCTCCACTATGCTGAAATCGTAATGATTTTTTCCAGTATTTTTGCTAAATGTTGTAAAGTGTTTCTTTTTCATATTCAGGCCTTTTAGTCTGTCTAAAATGAATTTATGTAAATGGCGATACAGGGATTTTATTTTATCATCCTGATTGTCTCAGCACCATGTATTAAATAGTCCTGTCCTTTCTGAAATCGTAATGACACCTCTATAATTTACAGAGTATCTTCATCTGAATGAGTCTCATTCTTAGCTCTCAGTTGCATTATTTTAGTATTTAAACTCTTCATCTATTTGTCACTCTTTATATGTTTATACCTTCATCACAAGTCTTCATACCTGAGAAGGTGAACCTATACTGTATGTATTCCTTAAATTTTTAGGATTATATTGACCCTCTATTGATACATGAGAATTTTTTAATCAGCTTTTAAATTTTCATAAAAATTCACAAAAAATTCTACTGAAATTTTATGTGGGATTGTAATAAAAATTAAAGCTGATCAGAAGCATAGTTTTGAGTTTTCCAAACTATAAACTTTAATTTACTCAGCATTTTAATATATCTTTTAATAGGTTTATAATTTTCTCTGTAAAAATCTAAAACCATAGATTTTTGTTATATTCATTAGATTTCCCTAGATATTTATATTTTCTCTTTTCAAAACTAAATTTTCAATTTTTTTAAATATTTTCTGATGTATGAAATTGCAATTGACTTCATGTACTTATCTGCAGTCAGTACTTCTGCTGAACTCTCTTATGGTTTCAATGATTTGCCTGTAGGTTCTCATGGACTTTCTATGTAGACCATCTTTTCATCTGTAAAGAGCGAGAGCTGTATTTATTTTTCTTAATATCATCACATCTTTTATTTTCTATTCCCAACCCACTGAGCTTGTTAAAGCTTCCAGTATAATTTGCTTAGTGGAGAGATAATGAGCATCCTTTTGCTGCTCTTGACATGAACTGGAACACTCCTAATGATAAATATGATGTTTAGTCTTGATATTTGGTAAGAATATAGACTATCCCTATTTTTCTGCTTCCTGAATTTCCTTTGAGCTTTTCTCTTGAATAGATTTTGGGAATTTTCTCAGATACCTCTTCTATTTGATACAGTTATATATTTTTACTTTGTATCTTTTGGTCAATTACATTAAAAGGTTTTCTAATGCTAAAAATCCTTATATTCCTGATATAAATTCAACTTGCTCGAGATGTTTATTTTTAAGTATTTTCACATAGGTAATTTAATGTAAATACTCTAATGTAAAATAAATTTCTCAATGTGGTTTCCTAACATCCTGTGGAAAAAAAAAAAAAGTTCAAAAATTTGTCAAGGAAAGGCGCAACCTGCCATTTTGAAGGAAGATTCTAAAGTCCAGATTGGGCAGTCCCAGGAAAGACCCTTTATTATAATGTGCTCCAACACATTGATTTTTCTTTGAGCCAACAAACATTAAGCATTGAATTAACTGTGATTTATTTGACCTAGGTATTCATTAAGTTCAATTAGGAAGCAGGGACTGATGTCATATTCGCCCTTAATGAATTTCCTTGTTGGAAGCAAAAGGCAATTTAAAATCATTTCAGAAACGTCACTGATACATAAAAAAGTAGGTGTTCAAAAATATGATTGTGTTGTTCATGATGGGTGATGTCTCTTAACATGAAAAACATTTTTCAAATGGAAGAGCTGACCATTCCTCTAAGCACCTCAGTTTACCCACAGCTGTACATATACTCACTATCTGACCAAACAGCAAACAGCAGTTCCCCTGTTAGATCCTTGTGTCTCATCCTTGGAGGCCGGTGGGATTTTCTCGGTATTGTTCTGCTAAAGACATTTTCATGGGACAGTTAAGCGTTTGCTGTAGAAAATGCTCCTCAGAAACCAAACCCAAATACAAAAGCCCTGCACCTGTCTCCCTAATCTGCTCACTTCTCCCTGGAGTTGGCATTCCCACATTCTCTTTTACATAGTAACCCTCTTTAAATGAATAACACTAAAAGATACATTATTTCTGCATAAGTGTATTGAGTAAACTACAAAGCAGAAAGACAAAATATTTGTTACGGTCTTTGATTATTGACTGTCATATATATGGACACACTTATTTCATTGTGAAGTTTTAAAATAATCACCAGGACATTGGTACAATATACTTTTCCCTCTTCTCTGCCCCCATAATTGGCAGTTTCCGAAACTCTCCCCATCTCCTTTAATACTTCCAATGATCTAATTCAGACCTCAACCAGTGGTCTCAACTGTGTAAACACAGAAAATTTTTAAATGCTAATAAAATTTTTTATCCCTTTCCTACAAAAGAAACATATTTTTAGCCTCTAATGTTTGAGAAAAACTATGACAATAGCTACTATTGACTTACTAACATATCTGAATGATTTGTACTTCATGAACCAAATGATATCTAAATATATTTCCTAAATATTATGTGTGTGGTGTGTGCTGTGGGTTTTGCCTGCCCAGCACCTCCTCCGTATTTGGGAAACAAACTTCCTTCTTTGCCTTTGGTTGTGTTGCTTTTGCCACAATAATAGGCCTTGTGTCTTGGAACAATCACGTCGCACATGTCTGCAAACACCACACCTTGTATTAGGGATTGACCCAGGGCTTTGGCAAATAAAATAGTTGATACACTGAAGTTCCTTCTTGTGACTGGGGAGAAGTGCCCTTTTATACCTAATGGAAAACCATGAGGATGTAAACTTAAATGCTAGTAGCCAGCACTATGAAGTTGGAATGAAGCCGGCTCATAGAGAGAACAAAAAAAAGATGAAAACTAAAAAATAAAATCTGCTTTCTGCATAAATTAGTTTGACTTTCTGTTACTTTAAACTTCCCACCCTAGTGTACAACATTTAAAAGGCAAGGTCTAAGAAAACCAACTAATCTTTTAAATAATCAAGTTAATTTTGTAAATTATAAAAGTAAAATATCAACATGAGTAAAATATCAAACATTATGTAAGAATATAGAAGTAAACGTTTCCCAACTTTTCATTGAGTCTTTCTAGATTTCCTTCTATCAAACTGTTAGCATACACAAAGATAAAAGATATACAAAGGGGAATAATTTTTTAAATTTTGTTTAAAGAATTAGTATTATACAATACATATTGGCCTATCATTTCCTTCCGTCCTGGAAATATGGATCTACTCCATTATTTTAAACAAACTATAGAAATAATCCCTGAAAGTATAGTCTTTTACTACTCCATTATTTTTAATGAGCTATGGAACATTCTGTTGCAATATTATGTCATAATTCCTTTTACCAGTCCCCTCACAGTAATTAGAAAAATAAATAGAATTTTAAAGCATTTGGCTCCAAGGAAGAAGTAATTTTTCTCCATGTTGTTTGGACAGTAAAAGATAAAATGTTTTGTTTGTTTCACATGAACTTATCATCAGAATGTTAAGTAATGATTTCCACTTCAATGATGGAGTTGACCGTATCTTAGCTGTGCAGCCGTAACTAAGACTTCATTTAAAATTCAAAAATAAATGAAGGAATTCCCATCATCTGCCTACTTTAAAAAATATATCTGCTGAGTATTTAAGCATAGTAAATATCTGCATTGTAACTGAAAAGTGGGCCCACACATTTCAGGAATTTCTCTCCTCATTCTGGATAAACATAATATAAGTGAGGCAGACAAGAAAGACCAAAGAAATTCAAAATACTTCTGAGCCCTATGGCAACTGGAACAACTATTAGTTTATTATCATTAAATATGTTTTAATATTTAATTTATTTATTTTTTAGAGAGGGGTAGGGAAAGAGAAAGAGAAGAAGAGAAACATCAATGTGTGGTTGCCTCACGAGTGCCCCTCACTGGTGACCTGGCCCACAACCCAGGCATGTGCCCTGACTGGGACTCAAACTGGTGACCCTTTGGTTCACAGGCTGGCACTCAATCCACTGAGCCACATGAGCCAGGGCATTAAATACTTTTAATAGTTTTAAGAAGTATTCCCATATTTCTTTAACATGTATAAAATTGATGCTATATTATAGAGTTATTAAATTAATAAGTACTTTTTTCCCATTTAAGATGGTATCATCAGTCCTGGATTTTGTTGGATTTCTCTCATCACTGTTAGTACTATGTATTTTTTTCCTGTCCCTGCTGTACATTAGTGGATAAATACACAGTTTCTTAATGTTTAGTCTAACTAAACCAACCACTTTGAAAAAATACATATAGGGTATTTGAATTACCTTTTGCAATCTGATCAACTTGGCCTCAATAAGCTGAATCTTAACTTCTCTCCCTGATCTGAAATATACCATTTTACCATGTAATATGAGAAAAAATCAATGATGTGCATTACAAAAGCTAAGATCTATGACCTCTGAGAAAGCAGTCACCAAAAGTAGATTTTAATATTAATTCCACTGAATATCAAATCAACAATAGATAAGGAAGTTTAATTTTCTGTGATTTTCCACAAAATGTTTCCATGGTGTGGTTGACACTGGACCTAGGTTTAATAAAATAAATAATTTAGGAGGCAGAGACATTAATGTGACTCTTGCAAAAGAACAAGTAATTAGGTAAATTAGGGTCAATGCTACAAGTCACTTGAAATTCTTTAAAATGATAAAATATGAACTTCTTAGTAGATAATGGTAGACATTCTCTGCAGCAAAACAACAACCAAAAGGATATGTTTAAAATGGTCCCATTACCATGAATATTTCACATTTAATTTGTGCCTTCCTAGAATAACTCTGGAGACTTTAGGGAGAAATTATTTTTCTCAGTGAGTTCAGTGCAGAATAAAGAAAGGCACTAAACAGGTGTGGACTCTATCTAAAGATTTGATTCATATGAGCCATATAGAAATAGAAGTAATGAGGTAAAACTCTTTGAAAAGATAAATATGTGTTCAAAAATGTGGATAAATGTAGAAAGCAGCTTAGGATTTAGTCAGTTTCTTCTCACTGGAAAAATCAATTGCAAACCTCCGTGAGCAATTAATGCCCTTGACTGTCAACGTCTTCATGGCCCATAAGATATATTTCAATAAGAAACTAATAATTATTACTTGGTTCAGTTCTTGTTTTCCTCCTGTAGAAAAAATAAAATAGTTAAAAAGTGAGGGCAGCATGTTTTCCTTGATTCAATTGAGATACTTCAGATCACTGCAGAATGTTCTGTTATTGGACGGCAATAATAGTAGCACATTTAGGAACATTAACAAGTAATAGTTCTGGAGTAAAGCCAGTTGGCAAAAGCTACTGCCATACCAAATATGAAATGAGCAAGCTCTTATATTCCCCTCTGTATTGAAAGTAGAAAATCTTCGTAATTTCAATTATATCACATTATACATAATCACATTATTTTTGATGTTTATATGCACAAAGTATGCATTTACAAAATACTTGATTTTTAATTAAAATATAGAAAATGCTTTGAGACACTAATAGATGAATATGTTATATGCCATGTGGTTATTCACATGTAGAATTGGGGAAGTTTTTCATAAATGAGTGACCTTTCCAAAGATGTAATTCAAATCAAGTTGTCCCCATTATGACCTACTGGGGTTCTTATATTCTCATGAAAGCAGATCTACTCTCAGAAGAGCTGGCAGTTTTTTTAATCACTACTCTTGAAGTTTTTACATAGAGGCACAGAGTTAAAATTTTTGAAAATGGCCTTTCTTCTGGTATTAATACTATTATTTTTTTATTTAAAAAAAAGAACAAAACAAGTTGGCTAATGGCTTATCAAATACTCTCATCTTTCTCCAGTTCTCCCATTCCTATGTAACACCACTTCACCATACTCTACAAATTTAATTTCCTTCTCTGTTCACTTTGAAAAAGACATGCTATTTAGCCTAAATCTATATTGGCCAATGTAACCCAAGCTTAATAATAAAATTTGAATATTACTATTATAATGTATTGCATGCATATTATACAGTAGTAGACACTACCCCTGGCACTCTACAAGGCTCTACATAGCAGGCATTATCGAGGATAATATGGTTTGCTCTTGAGCAATGCAGGAATTAAGGGGACCTACTGCACATGAGGTAGAATAATTTCATTAAAATTAAGCTGGCCGTCCACATACTCGGGTACCCAGTCATCACTTGACTCTTAACAACACGGGTTTGAAGTGAGAGGGTCAACTGAGAAATCTACATGTACCTGGGCCCGTGCAGTTCAAAAAACTTCATTGTTCAAAGGTCAACTGTATTCAAAATGGTAACTATCATAGCAGTCATTAATTTATCAGCATAAACCAGATCACAACTACCTGTATGTCCTGAAGGTTGATTACCAGCTTAATATCAGCCCTAGTGGATTAGTCTTCTAGCACTAGCATAACCAAGTAGTGGGTGGCTTAAACAACAGAACTTTTTTTACAGTTCTGGAGGCTAGAAATTTGAGACCAAGGTGTTGGAGTTGGTTCCTTCTGAGGACCACAGGGAAAGGATTTATTTCAGGGTCTGTTTCCAGAGCACCTCTACTTCATGTCTGTTCATATCATCTTCCCGCTCTCTATGTCTGTGTTCAAACTCCCCCTCCTCATAGGAACACCCGTCGTACTGGATCAGGGCCCACATTAACAACCTCATTTGCACTAAACCTTTCTAAAGACCTATTTTCAAATATGGTCACATTCGTAGGTACTGGATGTTAGGACCTCGACGTGTGAATTTTTGAGGGGACACAATTCAGCCCAAAACACCTAGTCACATCATCTCCATGTCAAGACAAGGAAATAAACTCAGTTTAAGTACGTTGCTTCAGGTCACGTAACTAACAAAATAAAAGTAGAATTGAAATCCAGGCTTGTGAGAGTTCAATGCCAATTTCATAATCACTAAATACTTGAAGGAATTGATTTTTTTAATTATTTGATTATTTTTTAAATAACTTTACATGTATAAAAATTGACATTGATCATGGACATGTTCACTCTAAAAGCCAGTTTCACTAAGTTAGCATTATAAACTTATAATTACATGGTATTTGATGCAATATGTACATTTTTATTTGCTAGTATTTTAATACCTAGCAGTCTTTCACAACACATTTAAGGAAGTGAAAAGATATAACTACAACAAAAACATTTTTTTTTTAAAAAGGATAAGAACTAACAAAGAAGGTGCTGGATTGGAGGGAAAAACACACAGGTTAATGTAAACTCAGAAATATTACCAAATGCAAACTGTGCTTATAGGCATCTTGGCTTACGTGTGTGAGGATTCAGTTAAGCTTAAACAGGAAATCAAAGTACCATTATGATTTATCTATATAGGAAAAATGATCCAAAATTTGAACATAAGGCAAGAATATTATAGCAAACTCTTTCAAAATCACACCAACGTGTTGTCTAACAAGTATACTTCAGAGGTATCTCATTCCCTGAGAGTTATTTTACTCCCTAGGAAATGTAACTTTATTTGAATTATTATTTACCAGTTATTAGGGCTCAGACTCTGGAAACTTACATGTTGTCTTATAGAAAATGCATATATTGCAAATTATTTCTGTCCAGTAGAGACAAAAATGATTTCTGTCCATTAGAAAAGATAAAATAACCCAAAGGTTACCATTGGATTATCCTGTAGGATATTAACCAGTTTTGACTCCAAGCTAGTGTTCTTATTAAATCAATCATTTTCTACACACATACATGTGTGTATATGTGTAGTCAACTTTGTCATCAGTATTATTTATAAGTGAAATTGATCCCTGAATTTTTAACACGCCCACTAAGAGACCTACCTACTTAACCTTTCGGAAATACTATCTTCACATCCCATAAACTCATGAATCAGTGATCCACCAGACCTCTGGAGTTTAATGAGTTTGTATGTATGATATTCTGTGTTTAGGTACCTAGACTGACTTGAGAGAGAAGGAAGAGAACAGAGAAAATCTACAGTGTGTCCTTGGCCCCACTCTGAGGATTAGATGCAATCCACTGACCAATGTAGGCAAACTGCAGAACTATCTGGAAGAAGCCCAAAACACAACTGATGCTGCACCTGAGCCCAGCCCTGAGAGGGGGAGGGGCAACCCCACATACCCACATGGGCATCACTAGGTAGCAGGGGCCATAAAGCAGACAGGGCCTGGGCATTGCAGAGAGCATTACCATGGAAGCAAAGTGAATGCAAGGGTAGTGGTGATTGGCCCTTGAAAGCCTGGCACCCCTTCCTGATGGTTTGTGAGAAAAGGAATTTAGCCATGAGGCCATAGCAGAAGGATATGGGCCTTCCTTCTCAGGTCATAGGGCACACCGCCTTGAAATTCACAAAAATAATTGAGAAAAATTGGCAAAATATGTTGGTTCCAGAGTAAGGGGTATATTGTGCAGGGGATGCCTTAGCAAAGTTCCCATGTTCATATTGATGATATTTCATCTGAATATGTATGATGTAAGAGGACTGAAGGTATTTCATTTCATTCATTTTAGTTTTTAAAAGAAAATTTCTATGAAAGTGTCATAATGGACCTTATTCTATTTAGGTATTCAGTGTTAAGGAATTCCAGAATCATCTTTACATTATATTTTCTAAGACAAAAGAAAACTTTAACCTTAGTAATAGGTAGTACTAGCCCATGAATATTTTTAGTATAAGAAATGGTATTTAATTGTG
>PVKM010040731.1:0-13350 GCA_004027735.1 Carollia perspicillata
CTCTGCTCCACCCACCTTGTCTCTCACTTCTGCTACCTAAAGTCAGACTCACTAGTAAAAGAGTAGCTAATTAGCTTTTGCTTCAGACTCATTTTCTGGGAACTTAAGCTAAAATGCCCCGATGAAGTAGAAGCATTGTATTTCAGACAGGGAACCACAAGTACAAAACCCAGAGTCCTGAGAGTCTGAAATTTAACATGATTGGGACAAAGAGTATGAGAATAAAAATGGGGAATAAGCAACCATGTGAGGAGCCAGACGAGCGAAGAGTTGGTATGTCGGTTTAAAGGCTGTCCAATATGGTGGCCTTTAGCCACTTGAAGCTATTGCATACCTGACATGTGCTGAGTCCAAACTGACAGGAGCTGTATGTGTAAAGTATACACTGTATTTCAAAGACTAGATATAGACAAAAGTAAGATAATTCATTTTTATATTGATTATATATCAAGAGCAATATTTTAGACATACTGAGTTAAATACAATATATTATTAAAATTAATTTTGCCTATTTCTTTTTAATTTTTTAAGTTAGCTACGAGACATTTCAAATTACATATGTGGCTCCAATATTTCTACTGGAAATATGAGATAAAGATAAAGTGCTGGTTCAGATTTTCTCTTTAATGGGAAGCCACAGATAGTTTTAAGCAGGGTAGTAACATGACTAGATTTGTCTTTTGCTATATCTCTCTGGCTATAATGTGGAGAATGAATTTGAGAAAAATCTAGATGCAGATACCAGTGAGAATGCTGCTAAATTAATTCAGAAAAAAAAAGAAAAATTTGTCCCAGATTAGAAGTGGTGGCACTGAGAATAAAAAGGTTCTAGAATTAGAACTATCAAGGCATAATGAAAGATTGGATGTAGAGGTAAGAATGCCAAGGTTTTTGCTGGGGATTCTGGTATGGGCAACTGTACTCATGGTGTGACATTTAAATAATTACAGAATAGCCCTGGCTAGGTGGTTCAGCTGGTTGGAGCATCTTCCTGTACACCAAAAGCTTGCAGGTTCGATTCCTGGTCATGGCACATACCTGGGTTGGTCTCTAGAGTGCATATGGGAGGTAACCAATGAATGTTTCTCTCTCACATAGGTCTCTCTCTCTCTCTCTCTCCCTCTCTCTCTCTTTCATCCTCACTCCCTCTCACTCTCCTGCCCTCTCTCTCTCCTTAGGATCAGTGACTACATCCTCGGATAAGGAAAAAAAATAATAGTTATAGATTAGAGAAGGAAAGAAATGTCAGGAGTGAGATTGCCTCTGGAAATGTTGAATTTGAGATACCTGTAAAACATCAGGTGGAAATGTTCAATAAGTCACAGGTTATACATGCCAGGAGGGAGCTCAAAAACAGTCCTGGCTAGACATCTAATTTTGGGAGTCATCATTTACATTATAAATGTAATCCTGCAAGTGGTCACGATTGCCCATAGACAGGATATAGGGGGAGAGAAAAAAGGGCATGCCGCCTCTTCAACGGCAACCTGTCACTCTGTGAAGGCAGTATTTTCCTCTGTGGTGCCATCAAAGGGAGCCGGTTTGGTTTCATATGTCCCTTGTACCTTGAGATCCAGCAGTGATTCAGACTCATCCACTATCCCTATTTCCATTTCTAGACTATAACTTTCATTAGAGCCCCTGCTCCTTTCAGGCCCCTGTTTTTCAACTACAACATGCTCCAGCCATCCTCACACATTTCCTAGACCTTTCTCCTCATTTACTAGAGTTTTCTTGCTAAAAAGTTTTCAGTTAGGTCCTACCTACTAATCCTAATTTCCCTCCCAATATTATCCTGGGAGATTTTAAGGCACAACACCATGATCACTTGTTTTCCTGACCACCTCATCTTTAGTGACCCCTCTGCCACTCATTCCCCTAAGCACACATGAATCTGGTCGCCACCTGCAAAATCACAGATTCACATATTTCAATCTCCAAACAAAGTTTCTGCATTTCTCTCTGCACAACTGCCTCTTCCCTTGAATTAGTACTGCCTCTCTCTTCTTGTCTTTCTGCCTTCTCCACTTTTAACTACCTTATCCTGCTTCTATGCCATCATTTCAATTTGACCTCTTATTCTTTCCCCAAACCTGTCAAGTGAAAACCCAAACTTTCACGAACCCAGTATGTGTCTATTGCTGCCTACCTCCAGAAACCTGAGACTGCTGGAAGAAACCATAGAACAGATTAGGGGGCAGACTGATGTCACTATGAATTTGTGGTCAACAATTCAACTGGGTCTTCAACGCTGCATTTAAATGGGACTACCATTCTTTGGGTAACATTTTCTCCATCATCCTAAAGATATTTAAAACTTTCTTCAGTGTCTTTAAATTGCAAGTTTTTCCTACCTCTCCCTTTATTTATCAGCAAATAAACGACACAGAGAAAATACTGCCATAGAAACACTCTTTCACCTTCACAAAACCATTCATACGCCGTGACTTGAAAAAGAAAGAGGTGCTGTTCCCCCACGTGCGCTCTGCATCCTTGCCCCTCCACCCATTGCCACAGTTACACTAAAATAATTCCTCTGAAATTCTGCATCTGCCATCTGTGCCTCTCTGACAAATCCTTGTCAGGAGCATTTAAACACCCTTACACTTCTCACATCAGAATATAAGAGCTTCTTCCCACTTCTCAAATAGTCACTTTATCTTCATTTATTTTTTTAAAGTGTTTTGTTTTTAGAGAGAGGGGAAAGTAGGGAGAAAGAGAGAGTGAGAAACATCAATGTGTAGTTGCCTCTCATGTGCCCCCAACGGGGGACCTGGTCCACAACCCAGGCATGTGCCCTGACTGGGAATCGAACCAGTGACCCTTTGGTTAGCATGCCAGCACTCAATCCACTGAGCCACACAGGCCAGGGCTATCTTTATTCATTTTTAATTTGACAAAATGTCTTAATATAACAAGGTTGCTGCATCTATTTCCTATTAACTTCTAACCCACAGCCTGGCTTATGTCCTGAACACTGCAAACCTCTGTGTGATCACTGGCTGCCCTTCACGTGGGCATGTCCACTCCAAACTGTGATCCTTTGATGTGATTGCTTTTGTCTTATTCATCTTATTATGTTTTTCACTAAATATAAAACTAATTTTAATCACCTCTTTAACTTTCACTAATTTAATAATCGGCAGAAAGTATAGGGTTATCCATGCCCGAAGCAAACAAGGTTAAATACACTTTTTCCAGTTGGTGCTGCAATTTCCCATAGCAGTCCCCTGCTCTACATCTCCAGGTGAAGTAAATGCTGAATAATAATGTCAGCGAATGAAGAAGGTGTCAGTTAAGTTAAAAACCACTGATTAACTGAGTTAAGTTAATCCACAAGAACAAGAAAACAATCCACGTTTCAGAGTAGAGACAACCTGCCAAGCTCAAGGGCAATTCAAACCTTTATTACCTTTGATTTCAACAGCTTTTTGTGAGGACAGTTATCTTTTACCATTTAGGCTTTTTTATTCTTTTTTTAATTTATTTTTTTAGTTGGAGTTGACATACTATGTGTGTTTCAGGTATATAACACAGCAATTAGACATTTATATTTGCCAACCATTTAACATCAACTTCCTCCATAAGAGACAGAAGCAGTAGGAAATTACATCCTGGTAAGCCTCTGAATAAAATACTTCATGTCAAGTGGCTCTAAAACTCCCACTAGTAGATGAGGTATAATAAAGTCACTTTTTCTGGGTTGTGTGTCAGCCGTCTACAACACATATAATACCATTTCTAATAAATAGGTCTCTTGTTCATTCTATTCTGAGGCGTATCCCGCCAGAAACACTATTCCATCTTACTTGAAATGCTGCAACCACACCTCTTTGGTAATTTTTAACTAGGGATATACTGAAAATCTCCTGAGGAAGTTTTTAAAAAATATTGATTAGCAGGCCCCACTTCTAAATATTTTATCCCACTAGGTCTTGGGTGAAGCCTGAGTTCTATGTATTCTGCAAAGCTTTCCAAGAAATTTTGTGGTAAGTACTGGAAGCATTTATTTGAACGTTTTAGGTATGGCTCCTGTAGTGTGACAAGCTCTATAAACTTTGCCTTATTTATTGTGCACAGAAACTGTTTGGGGCTGACAATGTTGATTTGTTATGCAACATGTATTTCCCACCCTTCTCTATAAGCAAAGCTCTGATTTTGTGCAGGTATTCACAGACTCAGTCCTGCCATGCTTATCTCCATTTCGACTGCAGTCCCTCCGCTCTGTCACTGATTTAAAGAATGGCAGAGTGCATCTACTTGCCCATCTAGGGCTTAGGACCAGAGCCCAGCTGCAAGGAATGTTTAGAAGGCAAGTAACGGGAATTTCAGCTTTAATACTAGGACGTAGGCTTTGCCTCTACCAAGAGCACATAAGATGCTAAATTCCTTAAAACATAGCAAGGAGATTCAGATGCCAGGAAGCCAAAAACAAAAAATATCCACTACAGGTGAAAAGCTGAAAAACATCTCACAACAGTGCAGGTCACTTTACTATTTTATTTTTGTGTATTGTCAAAGTTGATAAAAATGTAAATGAATAAATCCATTCAAACTAACCAATCGTTGATCTTATTCCATGGTGTATTCAATTCCTAGTACTGCTATAGTGAATTATTACATATTTAGTGGCTTTAAATAACACAAACATATCAACTTAGAATTCTAGAAGTCAGAAGTTCTGAAGTGCAGGTGCGATTATTCCCTTTGTGGGCTCTAGGGGAGAATCCGTTCCCAGCCTCTAGAGACTGTCCTGCACCTCTTGACTCATAACCCTTTCTTCCAACAGCCTTACTCCATCCTCTGCTTCCATGGTCACATCTCCTCCTAAGTTCAACCCTCCTCTTCCTGCTCCTGGCACTCATCTCATTACACTGGGCCCACCTGGATAATACATCTTCCCATCTCAAGATCATTAACTTAATCATGTTTGCAAAGTGTCACTTACCATGTAAGACAATATATTCACAGGTTCTGGGGATTAGTACCAGACATCTTTAGGGTTCATTATGCAGTCCCCTACACCTGGTTATACCACTAGTTCACTCTCATGGTGGGATTCTTCCCCAAATCGATGTCTCATTTGAGGACCTGGGCCCTATGAGTCACCCTCATCAATTGTACTTCCTCCAGTAACAGTATCAGCAAGAATAGACGACATACTCAAACAGAGAAATTTGAGGAAGTTTAATAAGGTTTGGCCTATATTTAATAAATATAGGACTATTTATGAAGGTATGGCCCAAGTATAAAAAACTGCAACAAAGAAGACAGTGCCCATCGACTAACACAGTAGGATGCTGTTGACTCAGAGGCCTCAGGTGACCGGTTACCAGAATGGAAGCAAAGACAAACTAATCAGAGAGCTATTGACAACAGATATCTCAGTGTTGAGTGATGACCCAGCAGGTGTGTTCAATCAAATGGCCAAGGGAAAGTACTCTAATCCCCCTTGGCCCTAGGAGACCTGGATAGTAGGAAATGTCAAAGACTTTAGGTTCTCTTCCCTACTGACCATTTCCCTCATTCAGTGTTAACTTTTTGGATTTTCCTTTCTCTTAGATGATGTGAGAGGATGTCTAAAGGTTAGCTGTCTCCAATACATCCTTCACCTTCCTCAGTACCAAATCCTTTGAGATTATTAGGTACACAACCATGCTTCCTACACGCTGCCCTTCCATTATACCAGAACCAGAACAATGTCAGCCCAGTCTCACCTCTGTGAGCATCTTTGTTTTTTAGCACTGAGTTACACTGAAGGCTGGGAAAGTCTAAATATAAGGCCATGAAAAAAATCATTGACAAATATCACAGTTCTTGAGGTTAATAGATAACAAGCAGGAAGTCACGTTTTACTAACTGCAATATCCATGACTCACCTGACACAGTGAATTTCTGTGCTTAGCACTGAATTGCTTCCTTGCTATTTGCCATTTTATTTGCAACTTGCAGAGCTATTCTCAGGAGACATGTGGAACGTAGTTTCAGGCCTGTTGGATGATCTTTTAAAAACTCCCATTTCATCCCGGTGGTAACAAAGGGTAGGAGCTCCTTCTTTCTTTCTGCTGCACCATATTTCGTTGCATAAATCTATCACAGTTTTTTGATCCACTGATTTATTGATGGTCACTTAGGCTGTTTCTACCACTTGGTTATTGTAAATAGCACTGCTATGAACATTGGGGTGCTTAGATTCTTTTGAATTGGTGTTTCAGGGTTCTTAGGGTATAATCCCAGAAGTGGAATTGCCAGGTGAAAAGGCAGTTCCATTTTTAGTTTTCTGAGGAAATTCCATACTGTTTTCCACAGTGGCTGCACCAGTCTGCATTCCCACCGACAATGCACTAGGGTTCCCTTTTCTCCACAACCTCATCAGCACTTACTATTTGTTGATTTGTTTATTCTAAATGTAAAACCTAATCAACAAAACAAACAAGGCAGCAAAATAGAACCAGACTCATGGAAATAAACAACACAGTGACCAGAGGGGAGGTGGGAGGGGAATAACAGAGGAAAGAAGAGGAAGGCTCAAGTCAAAAACATGTATAAAGGACCCACGGACAAGGACAACAGGGTGTGGAAGACTGAACATAGGAGGTGGGGAATCGGCAGGGCAGCAGAGAGTAATGGGGGTAAAATGGAGACAACTGTAATTGAATAAAAAATTTTAAAAAATGAAGGATGATGCACATGTAAAAAATCTTGAATATCTTATATTCAGAAGCACTCTTACAGAATGCCAAGGACATTTATACAATGCTTTTTTTAGATCCATTTTTAGTTAATTTATTGGGGTGACTTTGGTTAATAAAATTACATATGTTTCAGGTGTATAATTCTATAACGCATCATCTGCATACTGTACTGTGTGTTCACCACCCCAAGTCAAGTCTCCCTCCATCACCACTTTCCCCTGTGGCCCCCTCCTACCTCCCCCACCCCCATTCCTGCTGGTAATCATCACCTTATTGTCTGTGTCTGAGGATTTGGATTTTTTTTTTTTTGCTTAACCCTCCATTTTTTCACCCAGCCCTCCAACCATCCTCCCCTCTGAAAGCTGTCATTCTGTTCTCTATCTATAAATCTCTTTGTATTATGTTTGTGAGTTTATTTTGTTCATTAGATTCCCCATATGAATTTAATTATATGGTAATTTTCTTTCTCTGACTGGCTTATTTCACTTAGCAAAATGTTATCCGGGGCCATCCACGCTGTCAGAAAATGTAACATTTCCTTCTTATTTATGGTCATGTAGTATTGCATTGTATAGATGAGCCACTGCTTTTCTTACCCACTCATCTACTGATGGGCAATTGGGCTGCTTCCAAATCTTGGCTGTTTCAAATAATGCTGCAATGAACATAGGGGTGCATATATTCTTTCAAATTTGTGTTTCAGTTGTCTTCAGATATATCCCCACAAGTGGAATCACTGGGACATAAGGCAGATCCATTTTTAATTGTTTGAGATAACTCCATCCTGCTTTCTGTAGTGGCTACACCAATCTGCCTTCCCACCAACAGTGCATGAGGGTTCCCTTTTCTCCACATCCTTTTCAACACTTGCTGTTTGTTGATTACAGCCAGTCTGACAGGCATGAGGTGACAGTTCATTGTGGTGTTAATTTGCATTTCTCTGATGATTAGTGATATGGAGCATTTTTCATATGTTTCTTGGACATTTTTATATCCTCTAGGAGAAATGTCTATTCTTTGCCCATTTTTAATTGAATTTTTTTAGGTGTTGAGTTTTATAAATTTTGCATATTAACTTCTTAGCAGATGTATCATTGGAAAATAGGTTCTCTTATTCAGTGGGTTGTCTTTTTATTTTGTTGATGGTTTCCTTTGCTGCATAAAAACTTTTTAGGTTGATCTAGTCCCATTTGTCTATTTCTTCTTTTGTTTTCCTTGTCCCAGGACATGCACATAAAAAAAAATACTGCTATGAGAAATGTCTGAGATTTTACTCTGTTTTCTTCTAGGATCTTAATTATTTCAAGTCTAACATTTAAGTCTTTAATCCATTTTGAGTTTATTCTTGTATATAGTGTAAGAAGGTGGTCTTTACACATATCTGTCCAATTTTCCCAATACCATTTATCAAATACACTTTCTTTATCTCATTGTATGTTCTTGTCTCCTTTGTCAAATATTAATTGACAGTAAAGGTGTGCTTTTATTTCTGGGCTCTCTATTCTGTTCCATTGGTCTATGTTCTGTTTTTATGCCACTATCATGATGTTTTGATTACTATGAACTTGAGTTTGATATCAGGTAACACGATTCCTTCTACTTTGTTCTTCTCTCTCAAGATTGCTGTTCCTATTCAGAGTCTTTTGTGGTTCCATAAATTTTTGGAAAATCTGTTCTAGTTCTGTGAAATACATCATTGGTATCTTGATAGGAATTATGTTGAATCTATAGATTGCTTAGGGTATCATGGACATTTTAATGATATTAATTCTTCCAATCTATGAGCACATTATATGCTTCCACTTATTTGTATCTTCTTCAATTTCTCCCCTTGGTGTCTTATAATTTCCTGAGTATAGGTCTTTTACATCCTTGGTTAAATTTATTCCTGGATACTTTTGAAGCAATTTTGAATGGTACTGTTTTCTTAGTTTCCATTTCTAATAGTTCATTATTGCTGTATAAAAATGCAACTGATTTCTGGAAATTTATTTTGTATCCTGCTATTTTACTGAATTCATTTATGAGTTCTAGTATTTTTAGGTGGAATCTTAGGGTTCTCTATACAGAGTATCATGTTATCTGCAAAACTATGACAGTTTTACTCCTTTTTTTACAACTTGTATGCTCTTTATTTTTTCTTCTTGTATGATTGCTGTGGCTAGAATTTCCAGTACTATGTTGAATAAGAGTGATAAGAGTAGAAATCTCTATTTTGTTTCCAATCTTAAGGGAAACGTGTAGTTTTTGCTCATTGTGTATGATGTTGGCTGTGTGTTTGTCATGTATGGCCTTTATTGCACTGAGGTATGTTCCCTCTATTCCCACTTTACTGAGCCTTTTTAATCATACATGGGTGCTGGATTCTGTCAAATTCCTTTTCTGTATCAATTGATATGTTCCTGTGGTTGTCATCCTTCATTTTGTCAATGTGGTGCTCATATTTATTGATTTGTAGATAAGGTAGGCAGTCTTTAGTCCCCAGGCACTAAAGGGAACTTGAAAAAGAACAGCAAACAAAGCCCAAATTAACTAGAAGAAAGGAAATAATAAAGAGCAGCAATAAAAGAAATAGAATCTTAAAAAAATACAAAAGATCAATGAAACCGAGAGCTTGTTCTTTCAAAGATAAACAAGATTGACAAACCTCTAAGCAGACTCCTCAAGAGAGGACTCTAATAAATAAAATCAGAAATGAAAGAGGAACAACTGACACCAAAGAAATACAAAGGATTGTAAGAGAATATTATGAACAACTATATGACAAAAAATTGGACACTTTGGAAGAAATGGATAAATTCCTGGAAACATACAATCTTCCAAAACTGACCAGGAAGGATCACATAATCTGAATAGACAGATTGCAACTAGTGAAGCTGAAGCAGTAATCAAAAACTCCCAAGAAAGCAAAGTCCCGGACTGGATGGCCTTACCAGTGAACTTCAAATGCTTTAACCCCCCCTTTTCCTTTGTGTACTTGATTCAAATGAAATCCTAAGCAAATCAAGAGAAAGAGGTCCAGGTGAAAGTCACAAGCCCTATCTACACAGTGCCCTTTTCTAGGCCCTCAGCACGCTCTGAACACGGATTTACAGAATCAGATTTCTGAAAAGCATAGGCTCATTTCTTTCCAGCAAATATCCCCACATTATGAGCCATGAACACCTTAGAATTTAATAAGCAAATTATAATCACATGGCTTCATTTTGACTACATTAGCACTTGCTTATTGCTACCTTTCTAATTTTGATTATTGAATTAACATTAACCAGGAGTAAATGGACTTTTCATTAAGTAAAAATAAGCTACTTTGTGGTATAATAAGGAAGCTAATCATTACTTGTTTCCTCAATGCACAGTCTATAATTTGATTGCTCAGATTAATGAAGAAACACTTTGAAATTGATTGTCAAAATTACAGATAATCATCAAAATGTGAAAATAAATATCAATTTATTCATAATATACATCAGTATATTCTTATAAACAACTAAGAATTTGAAAACATTATATCCTGGAATATAAATATTTAACAAATAGAGATAAGTAATTTCTCCAAAACTACAAAACAGAAATCACCACAAAAAAGAAGCTATATAAGCATGACTTTCACAATTTATTCATTAATTGCCTGAATTTGTGATATAATTTCCTTATTTGTGCAATACTCTGTATTGAATATCAACAGTTAAGTTTCTTCCTTATTTGCAAATTTGGGGGCGTTAGAAGTGCCTCTTTATTTCTGCATCCTCCCATATGTGCTCACATGCACCCCTACACACACTCGACAGTTATGGAAACACAAATTATTTTTTGCAAAGAAAGCAACAAATGCTTGCTTAGTAAAACATCACTAGCTAGACATTGAACAGTACTGAAGATGTTTTAAAAAGTAAAAAGACGTGCTTCCTGCTCTATTATTACAAAACCTCATTCAAAGATGTAACTAAAGCGAACAGGCACTTCAGGATCAGCTTTGGGTACAGACGGGCTCAATCGCATGTCACAAATTGGAAAAATTCAAAAGATCCCGCCTATTTTTTCACAACTTGCCTATTAGAGCTACTTCCTTAAAAGACATATATCATTGATAGCAATTTTAGTTATTTTAAGAATTTTTGTTCCACTAGGGAATATCTTTGTGAATGCTACCTCATTAATTCTCAGAATTAGTATGTGAATTATGTTCACATTTGGAAATTAGCAAATAGAGAACCAAAAAGAGAAGGAAGGAAGGAAGGAAGGAAGGAAGGAAGGAAGGAAGGAAGGAAGGAAGGAAGGAAGGAAGGGAGGGAGGGAGGAGAAAGACTTAAGTGATTTTAAATCACACAGCTTAAAAACGGTACAGCCAGCAAACGTTATAAATCTCACATGACCATGCCAGTATCTCACAGGCATACCTGGAGAAGACAGGCCTGGGAATAGACATCTAGAAGAGCACTGAAAATCAGCCAGAAGTCTTAGACTTTGTCAAAAATACATGAAGATTACATTAGGGTTTAGACTCATTAACACTACCTTTGTCAGATCTGTTTTTGTTATTTTTTTTAGATACGAACAAATGAATTCTTTTAATAGTCTATTTCAGAGGCTTTCATGACACACCAATTCTGGTACTCTCAGAACAGCTGTAAGATATGATCACATATGTACTTGCCAGACAGTTCAGGTTTTGGTTTTTAAGGAAGCCATTTATTTTAGCAAGAGTTCTATAGGCTCAGAGACATTTCTATAGCCTGTATTTCTTTTACCTCCAGTGCCTAAAACATTGGTGCTCATTAAATGAGTGACTAAAATTCTAAATAATAATTTAAAATGGAAAAATAAAAACAATTACAAAAAGGATACTAGCAGGCAAATATAAACTATGAGATGTTCGATGGCACAGGCAGTCACTTAGCAATCCATAATTTCCTGTAAGGATAGAGCTAATCAAACATTTTTTACCTTGCAGAGAATAAAATTGTCAGGTCCAAGATAAGTGACTGCTAATAAAAAAAAATATTCTTCGTGATTGGCATCAACTTTTGTAAATAAAAATATTCCTTTAAAATGAGGTTCCTTGAAGAAGTGGTTAAAACCAGGGCCGGGGGAGGGGAGAGCACTAACTGAGCCTAGAGCATCTTGTGATGCCTGAAAATAATGAAATGCTTTAAAGAAAGAGAAAAACAGAGGTGAGAGAATTCAAATGGATATGGGAGCTGACCTGAACACTCACAGTAGCCGAAGTCAGAACAATTTGAGCAAAAACATAAATAATGATAGTACTGAATTCTAACCCAAAGACTCATATAAGTAGCCATGAGTCCAAATTAATGTAAATGATTGAACAAATAAATAAACAGAACAAAAAAGACAACATTCCTTCAGAATAATTTCTATTAATAAATGTAGGAGAAATAAGTGAAATTAAAAATCACCATTACAACACCACAGTAAAAATTGCTGCAGCAAGATCCACTGAAGAATGCTAAAACTAATTGGTGCAAGATTAAGGAGAAGCATGCATAGCCTTACAGTATCTCACCCAAAAAAAACTATTAGTTAAAAAGTAAAACACAGAAACTTCATAGTGGAGGAATGCAGCAGACACCACTCTGATCAAGTAATCAAGGCCAAGTCCCCAGTAACAAGACATACGATATCATGTTATCTCCTGATACGGTGCACTGAGAAGGGCATCTCCCTTCTGTGTCATCTAACTTCTGTGTCATCTTCCTTCTGTGTCATTCTTCCCCAATGTCCATAACCTCAATCTAATTATGAGAAAAAAGAGAAGTCCAATTAAGGTGCATTCTATGAAGCACCTGACTCTTCTAGAGTGTCAAGGTCATGAAAGATAAGGAAAGGCAGGAAGTATCATAGATCAAAGGCAACTAAAGATTTATGACAACTACATGCAATATGGGATTCTTGATTGGGTACTGGAATAGAATAAAGACATCAGTGGAAAAACTGGTGAAATCCAAATATACTCTATTGTTTAGTGGGTAGCATAGCAATATTGTTTCAATTAATGAACCATGGTTAAAGTGCCATGTACCATAAAATGTTAGTAACTGGAGAATCTTGGTAAACGGGCAAGTAAAAAATATGTTCTCTCCTCACTTTGGTAAGTTTAGAATTCATTCAAAACAAAAGTGTTTTTAAAAACAGTGTCATAGCCCTGGCTGGTGGGGCTCAGTGGATTGAGCTTGGGACTGTGAAGCAGAGGGTCGCTGGTTCCATTCCCGGTCAGGGCACATGCCTGGGTTGCAGGCCAGGTCCCCAGTAGGGGACACATGAAAGGCAACCACACATTGATGTTTCTCTCCCACTCTTTCTCCTTCCTTTCCCCTCTATAAATAAATAAATAAATAAATAAATAAATAAATAAATAAATAAATAAATAAATGTTTATTAAAGAAAAAAAAAAAACAGTGCCATAAAGGACCTAATTCAGATAGGACTCTTAGGGGAGAAAAGATCTCTGTCAGTAAATGAGTTTTTAACAGAGACATGAAACATGATAAAATACTGCCTTCTCTAATACAAAATACCCATAATATGATACTTATTTTATAATTCCAAAAAGTAATTTGTATTAAAGTATTTTATATTGACATTTTAAGTTCCATATATTCCAAGAATTAGTCCAATAACTGTATGAAGTCTT
>PVKM010040732.1:0-13368 GCA_004027735.1 Carollia perspicillata
AAATCTTTTTTTTCTATCTTGAGATTGAACCTGGTGAATTTCAGAATTAAAACTGTGGGCCCTGGCTGGTGTGGCTCCGTGGACTGAGTGCCAGACTGCGAACCAAAAGGTCGCTGGTTTGATTCCCAGTCAGGGCACGTGCCTGGGTCGCAGGCCAGGTCCCCAGTGGGGGGCATGTGAGAGGCAACAGGTATCTCTCACACATGATGCTTTTCTCCCTCTTTCTCTCTCTCTTCCCCTTTCTCTAAAAATAAATAAATAAAATCTTTAAAAAATTAAAATTGTGAGCTGCATTTCTGAAAGTGCAGCCGATTGATCGCAGGGCTATTTTCTTACGTAGTGTAGGAGCCGCGCTGCGCACCCCGTTCTCTGGTCAGTCTGTGCCTGCCGTGTGTCGCCTTAGTTTCCCTAAAAACTGATCTGAGCAACTGACACTGTGTCCTATCCTTCTTTCCCTTCAGATTCGAATGAAAGGGTCCCTTCCTTCACTGAGTCCTTTTCCTCAGTCACTACTGAATTACTGTGTAGGAGGCGTAGCATTCTTTCGACCCGGAGCAGCTGGAGACAAGAAGCTTGATGAAGTTTCTGTTAGAGCAATAGGTTTGTCCAATACAAACTGCTTGCTTAGAAATCAGGCCCTAATACTAGTAATGATGTATTTTACATGTGATTGGGGATGTTTCCATACTCTACTGGCAATGAAAAGACCATGGTGTATATTACCATGGTATATATTACCACCATGGAGAGATACCCAAGATACATTAGGTGAAGAAAAAAGAAGACAGCGTAATATGGTATTATGTATCTTTATGTATGTGTATTGCTTTCGATAAAGAAAATTGTTTGATATCGGAAATTGTTTTAGTATTAAATTTTTTAACTTAAATGCTTATCTATAAGTGATTTTCCAAATAAATTAACTTACAGTATTAAGTACAGCTGTTTGTATTGGCTTAAAAAGTATCTACAATATACTGTCAAGTTTAAAGCAAGTAAACTACCAGTGAACATGTTTATTTGCTCTTTAACAATGTTTTCAGTATTTTTATGCAACTGACATGCACAAAATATTCTAGAATAATATATTGTATGTAAAAATTCTGGAAGGTTCTTCATAACTTTTATATAAGGTGTTGATAATGGCCATATGCTTCTTTTACAATCAACGAAACGTTTATTTTGGAACAGTAACGAGCAGAGAGGTGGGGCTCTTCTGGTGGTGCACGTGCTCATGCCGTCTCCTCTCACATCTGCATCCCCGGTCCAGGCTGCTTCCGGGAGCTCTGCGCTCTGTGTTGGATGCTGCACGTCCGGGACCAGTTATCCTACAGTTGCAGACAGTATCAGAAAGCAAGAGAAGATGCGGAGGGAAGGAAGGTAATTTGCCTTGTGAAAGAGTAAGGAAAAATGAACAAGCATTACTTATAAAATTATCACTTGATAGATTTTACTGTTTGTAGCAAAAAAAATTTCGAATGTATTCCGGTCTGCCTGTCCGAAATGAACAGGAAGAGAATTTGTTCGATGCCCATCTAGGGTCTCCACGTGGAGTTCGACGCTCGCGTGGTGGAGCGCTGCCTTGGCGCCGTGGAGTGGGCCTGCCGAATGCTGCCCTTCTCTCGGTTCTCCAACACCGAAGAACTCACGCAGGACCTGATTCTGAGCCTCGTCGCCGAACTGCCACCAGTGCCACAGGTGCTGTGGGTGGAGGCGGGCGCTGGCTAAGTCAGAATCGGAGACTCCGAAGGGTTCTGTTTTGATTAAGAATGCCGTTGCTCATACAACTCACTTTCGAATTTTTCTAAAGGTAGCAGAGATTTTCGTGAGAGCATTTCCCAATCCTGAGGACATCAGGGTTCCTTTAAGAGAAAAATACCACTCTCTTCAACAGAGACTCAGGCACTGTGTTGTGAAAGGTACTGTCATTTCTTTAATATCTGATAGAAAAACTGCTGAAGATTCTCATATTTTAATTTATTGATTTTTAGAGGGAGAGAGGGAAACACTTGTTCCACGTATGTGTGCACTCATCGGTTGCTTCTCGTGTGTGCCCCGATGGGGATCAGACCTGCGACCTTGGTGCATGGGGATGATGCTCCGACCGACTGAGCTACCTGGCCATTGTGTTTTGAAAGCACTGCTTTCCTGGTGCTTGTGCACGTCTCTTCCCCTCCGAGTCAGGGTATGAGAAGGCAGAGGCGCTTTCCCATCACGGGGCGCCAGACAAAAGACCTGGCTTCATGTCATGGCTCTGTCATTTAGTAACTGAATTGCTTGGTCTCTCTGGGCCTCATTTCCTTATTTGTATACGACTGTATTAACAGTGGTTTTACAGATGTGCACTGAAAGGAGTAAGATAAAATACATAAAATGAGCATATGGTGCTTTGCATGGTGTAGGTATTTTATTGAAAACTAGCATTCTTCCTTTCTCTTTATAGTTCTTTATGCTTCTAATTTTATCCTATGCATTCCAGATATCCTTGTGGAAATTATTTTTTATTGTGGTAAGATATACAAAATGTAAAATTTACCATTTTAAGTGTAGAGTTCAGTAGCATTAAGTACATTGACCATGTTGTGGAAATTTTTTAAGAATTCAAATTACCCACATTTTTAGAACTACAATCTAGTATTTAAGTCTAGTTATGTCCTATGGTTGCACATTATTTCATTAATATACTTATATTTGTGATTTATATTTTTCATAAGGCTTTTTTGACATTGCATAAAATGTCTTGTTTATGTATTAATGTTTAAAATTTAATAGGCAGCCTCGAAAAACTTTCCTCCCTATTGTTTCCCATTAGTTGAAGTTGGAAAGGTGTCCTTGTTTCTTTGGCTAAAATTATACTAATTTTTCTCTTATTTATCACTGTGGAATTAGAAATCATATTAGTGATTCTTTTTACAATCATTCTTCTGATTTTTGAGGTGGTTAAATTACTTCTTAATTTTTGTTTTCCAAGGTATACTTTTTATAGTCTGGGTTCTGTCCCTTTTATTCTTTAAAAAAAATTTTTTAAGTTGATTTTAGAGAGGAAGGGGGTGGGGGAGAGAGAGAGAGAGACATCGACCTCTTGTTCCACCCATCTGCTCATTCATTGGTTGACTCCTGTGTGTGCCCTGACTGAGGATGGAACCGTCAGGAGGTTGCTCCATCCAGCTGAGCCACCCAGCCAGGGCTGCCCCTTTCGTTCTTTTTTTTTTTTAGATTTTATTTTTATTTATTTATCTTTGGAGGGGAAGGGAAGGAGAGAGGGAGAGAAATATCAATGTATGGTTTCCTCCTGTGCATCCCCTGCTGGGAACTGGCCTGCAACCCAGGCATGTGCCCTGACTGGGAATCAAACCGCGATCCTCTGGTTTGCAGGCCCACACTCAATTCACTGCGCTACACCAGCCAGAGCCAGATTTTACTTATTTTAAACAGAGAGGAAGGGAGGAAGAAAGAAAGGGAGAGAAACATCAATGTGTGGTTGTCACTCACATGCCCCCTATGGGGAAGCTGACTTGGCCTGCCCAGGGAAGCTGACAGGTATATGCCCTGACTGAGAATCAAACCGGTGACCCTTTGGTTAGCAGGCCGGCGCTCAACCCAATGAGCCACACCAGCCAGGGCTCCACTTGTTTTGCATATATAAAGTTTTATTAGAATACAGTGATGCAATCATTTACACTTTGGCCAGCCAGGGCCCCCTTTTGTTCTTTAGTGGGCCTTCTCTAGCTTCTGCAGTTCTGCCTTAAAGCACAGATGGCAGCTTTCCAACATACTGAGCAAAGCATGATCCGTAAGAATGGGGAAATAAAGCCTCCATCGTCAGTTAGATTTTATGTCCCTGGAAAGGACCAGAATTGGGTTCCCTTGTGGCTTGCGTTGGAGCATTTCAGTGATCTGTGAAGCCTTTTGTTCTTTTCCTTCTAGGTCCCCACACTGAGGAAGTGATGTCTGTCCTCATGCACTCCATCGGCAAAGTGAGGGTCAAAGCCCTACGGCGTGTGCAGAGAAACATAGGTGCTTTCGAGACGAACATCTGGGAGCCAGCAGAGGAGGAACCGCCGGCCGAGGGCGCAGGTTTTGACAGGTTTTCCCTGGGGACCAGTTTGAGCAGGAGCACACTCACCGACCTGGGCAGCTCTCTGGTCCTCAGCGACGCAGATACTGTCTCTGAAGCTCTGTTGGTGGAAGGAAAAAGTAGGACACGTTTCTCTGAAAGGTACAATGGAGATCTCCTAATAGCAGGCATTCACTTGCTTTGGAAAAAAAATGTTTTCAATATTTTCAGGCAACTGATGTGCCGATTTCTAGTCCCAGCCACCTCACCGATTGTACCAACAACAGGAAGAAGTGCTCCCCTGCCTCCTCCCAAGGCCATTAGGAATGCGAAATGAGACTGCACACTTGAAAATCGGCTAAAACTATTATTGAGAGATGACATAGTTTTGTCACCTGAAAGTTTAAAGTCAGATGAGTAGATTAAATCCTAGAGTTCACTGGCAGACTTTTAATTCTTTAGTAATCATGAGACTTAAATAATTTAGGATTATTGGGTTAGCTTCGTCATTTTTTTTTTTTAAGTTTCCAGGGAAGGAAATTGCACATTCACTTTTGGAACTTGCCCATAAATTGAGAGAATGTTGTTATTTAAACCTGTTATGTGAGTTAAGCAGATTTTTTCTTTATAATCCTAGTATCTGAAATATAATTTATCCTTCTCATGACTGAAAGACTATATAATTGACCCTAATCTTGCTTAAGTGAGGTAACTCCGTCCACTTCAAACATCTGCCTAAACCAGTAAGTGGTGTGTCCGCTTTACCAAACAGCTTCTGTTTGGAGCACCCTGGAGGCCACTGTTGCGCCTTTGTAGGAAGGAGAGCCGCAGAGTGGTGACTTTAGCCCAGGTGCCTAAGGGGCCTTTTGTTTCTCTTTTAGGGAACTAGGGATCTGTGTTCTGCCCTAAGGACCGTGTTGAGAGAAAACAGATTTAAAAATAATTGAGGTTGGCAGTTAATGTGCCTGCCCAACAGGTTTAATAGCAGTAGAAAGTGTTTTTAAAAATCCCACGCTTTTCGTGGTGAGGAATCCGAGGGCAGTCCTGCTTGTTCAAGCCCGTTGTACTGGCGCTGAGAAGGGTGGACGCGAGAGGGGGGAAGAACCGCACGCTGAAGCGGGTTGGCGCCTCGTGGTTTTTATTGTATTTGTCTTCTAGCCTGTTAGGACTTCCCCCCGCCAGAGTAACATTCATGGCTTGTTTTTTTTGCGTGTCATCCTTGCGCAGGGGCCATGCTAATCTTCTCTGTATCGTTCCAATTTTAGTATATGTGCTGCCGAAGCGAGCACGATGGCTTGTTTTTTTTAATCCTCGCCTGAGGACATTTTTTCATTGCTTTTAGAGAGACAGGAATGGAGACGGGGACAGAGAAAGAAAGAGGGAGAGAAGGAAAGAAAGATAAACCACGATGTGAGAGAGAAACATTGATCTGCTGCCTTCTGTGTGACGTCTGTCCCGGGGTTGAACCCACAACCTCCGTGTGTGCCCTGACTGGGGACTGAACCTGCAGACTTTCAGTTCATGGGACAATGCTCCCACCAGCTGAGCCACACCGGCCAGGGCAACATTCATGTTTTTTAATTGGGAAATTTCTGCGAACACGTTTTAATCTTTTGTGACACAAACTTTCCCTTTAATGTGTGATATTTTTTAGATTCAGAATATTCAGCTCTAGTGAACACTTAGAGATACATCCTTTAGTCTGACCCCCTGACTTGAAAGATAGCTAATCGAGGCATGAAAAAGAGATATGACTTAATTAGTGGAGAGAACTTTTATTGTCAAGAATTTCAGTGATTAAATGATCTTTAATATTGTCCTTTCTAATTTTGTTTTCTTGTAGAAATGCTCCAAATCCCATGGAATTTGCATTGATTGCTAAGCCCAACGACAAAAGGAAAATAGGTAATCAGGAAGAAAATCTTAGCAGAAAAGACCATGAAAAGTCATTGCAGAACGCACTTCCTGTGATAGGCGTTTGGGAATTTGAACGGGATGATGACGAGTACATGAAGTTCCTTGATCTCTTCTTAAGTTATGTTCTTGAAAGAGACATGGGTGGTTCCAGGGATCCCGGCATTCCATTTCTGACCAGTTTTTCTGCACATCTCAGAGAACATGAACTTAACCCTCTGCTTTTCGATATACACACGACATTAAGAGGACGTCAGGGCAAACCCGGAAACCGGAGCGTGTTCAGAGCCGGCTCCTGCTTTGCTGTTGCTCCGGAGCCACGTGAGTCTGAACAGCCGGAAGGCCAGGCGCCTTCGGCTCCCGCAGTGGTCAGTCAAGGGGCCAGACTTTCTCCAGCGAACCCTTGGAATGAAGTTAACAGAAGTGGAGGAAAGAGTGGATTGTTTGGTTTAAAACAAAAGTCCGTCTACAGAACACAAGATGACCACACAGAGAAACCTGTAATCCAGACACCGATGGACTCTGTTCTCTGGACTCCCACGTCCACTAAGAGGAGAAGATGTATTTTCAAAGCGATTCAGTGCAGTGACGTGGACCCTGCAGAGGAGCTTCCGCCAGCGCTGAGTAGCACCCCGGGCAGCCTGCGGAGGCTGCTGGAGTGGATGGTCCGGTGGGCCGACCGCAGGCTGCCCTGCGCCCCGCGCCTCCCGGTGGCACCCTGCGGGCGCAGCCCCGTCCTTCGAGTGCGGACCTCCACGGCCGCCATCCTTGCATCATTGTGGCTTTTGCAACAACCCTATCTTGCTACCTACAAGGCGAATAATGCCATTACTAATGTAAGTCCTTATATTGTTTATTACATACAGAGGAGAATTCTCTTTTTGGATTAAAACTCTGTTTATATTTCCCCATCTATTGAAGGATCACTAAGAAATGAAGTTAATGACAAGATTGATTATAATTTGTATTATATCTATTTTTTTTTTTTTTGCTTCAAGTGGTTCCTCTAATTTTTAAAAAATTTTTTTTATCTATTTATTTTTAGAGGAGAAAGGAGGGAGCAAGAGAGAAACATCAGTGTGTGGTTGCCTCTTACACGCCCCCTCCTGGGGACCTGGCCCTTAACCCAGGTCCCTGACTGGGAATCAAACCAGCAGCCCTTTGGTTTGCAGGTCTGCACTCAATCCCCTGAGCCTCACCCGCCAGGGCAAATTTGTAAAAGTAATTAATTAGAGTAAAAGCACTTCCATAGAGGCTTTAAGGTCTTGTGGTTTTGTGTCTGTTTATAAAATGAAGGAAAAAGAAGATTATTTTAAGTGCTATTGCAAGATCTGTTTCCGGAGATTTATCTTGTTCGTTTGTGTGGAATGTGGTCCTTAGGTCCCTCATCTCCTTGACCCTGTGCTGGCTTCCGCATGTTAGATGAAACAGCACCTCCCCCAGGCTGGACAGGGTGGCCTTGTGTAGGAGAGGCACCTTGTTAGTCAGCCTGCCTTGGGATTTTGGTTGTCCCTGAAACCTTTGTGATTGTCCAAGCCTCCTCCTCTGTTCTTAGTGGCTCCAAGGGGCTCTCAGTGTCCCATGGGGTGGGTGGATCACATTTACCGCCTAGATGCAGGACGATGGGAAGCTGGACCGTCAGTCAGCATGGGTCAGAGTATGTCGTGAAGGCCCTGCTGTGGAGGAACAGGAGGTGGGTGTCTGCCGGCTCTAGACACTGGGCCCGGGTCTGTAGCCACAGGGGGTGCCCTTGCACCCAATAAGAACTGCTGCTCGGTCTCCTGCAGCCCTGCGGGACTCCTGAAGGCGAAGCCCTGCCGGCTCGCAGAGACTGGTGATCTGGAACCTGTCCCTCGGTCAGCAGCTGCAGAAGTGGGTGCCAGATGTGTATGCAAACTCCTTCTAGGGGGATCCCAGCCACTTCGGGCAAGGCAGCGAAGGCGGGGTGGGAGGTGGCCGTCAGCTTTCCTGGCCCTGGGAAGGGTCCTTGCCAGCCCCTAGGTGTGTGCTAGATTAGAAGCCTGGCTCTTTGGCAGCAGTGCGCATAGTGTGCAGGCGGACCCCTTCCGGGAGCAGCCGGCGGGGGCGGGGGTGTTCCTGCCTGCCTCTCTGGGCTGAGCCGGGTGGGAAGAGCTGCGGTGACACTCGTGTGCCTGCTAAACTGGCTTCTTGGTTTGCTGTGGTCTCGTGGGGCTTGTGGATGCAAGCCTCCCTGACTTGCACAGCTAGGTGTTTTGGGGTCCTGTCCCTCGAATGGGAGTCTTAAGTGTTTAGGTGCTGCATGTGGGATCCAAACCTTAACAAAGGTCTAGAGAGAAGCAGGGAGTAGGCCCTGTGTCTGGGGTGGGGTGCATGGTGCATGCACCTCAACCTTTCCTGCCCGTTTCAGTGTGGGTATTCGCTCAGCCGCCCGAGGTACAGGAGAGCGCTGCGTTGTGGGTTTCTTCCGGCAGCAGGTGCCCTGTGTGTGGTTGTACACTTAGTGTGTCCGTGGGAGGAGGGGAGCTCCGCAGCCTCTCTGTCCCCTTGGTTGACCTCTCCTCCACGTTCTCCTTCTGCATTTGTTCTGTTTTGAAGTACTTTCACTCAAGAATAGTTTATTCCAGGATGAAGGGTGTGGGGTCTTTTTTTTTTTGTAGGTTTTTTAAAAGATCCGTTTCTGTAATCCTAAAGTAGTTTTTAAGATACCGTGATATTGGTTGTTGCTGAAATTTGTGTCTCTGGGTAGTGCATACCTAAATATGTAAAAAAGAGATAAAAGATCTACATCCACGTACTGTTAGCTCTCTCTATATTTGCCTACTACGTCATTTTGAAATAACTAATGTGTTATATGGTAAAGAGAGTTAAATGAAAGCCATGTCGCACTTTTCCACGTTGTGTTTGTATTGCTGGTTTTTCTGTGGCCTGAAAACTTTGCTGATTACCTTGCAAGCTTGTAAGGCTGGTGTCTTTCAAGCACTGTTTAGGTGGTCAGGTCTGTTTTTTCCAGGTGGAATAAAGACGTGGTCATTGTTCGACATCAGGCACTGAGCTGTGGATGTGTGCTCTATACTCGATGAAGGAATGAGAAACTTGCCAGGAGAAGCTCTGTAGAAAGTATTAATAATGTAAAGACAGAGTGAAAAGTATGGGGTTTCATAATGAAATCTCCTACAAATGGCTTGATTTAGGTGCCAGAGAGTCCTTCCACGGGGTGTCAGAGTGGACCCAACGCTGAGAGTGACCCCAAGACCAATGCTGGCTGCAGGGCGGCAGGACCCACTCACAGGGGGCCTGAGGAGGGACACGGTCATGATGAAGCTCGTCAAAGCATCTTGAAGTAAGCTGCTCGTTGCAGGCTTCTGTTCAGTGAATGATACCTTTCTTGTTGGTGTTTGGGCTTAAAGGGAAGACGAACCCTTGCAAGTTGAAGGAGTGGGTATTTCTTTGAACTGGGAAACCGGGAAGTGAGTTTTTTCGGAAGGGCTTTAACAAGCCGTTGCGAAGTGTGTTTCTGCCCTGTTAGTCTGTCTCCCGTCTGCCCTGTCAGTCTGTCTCCCGTCTTCTGGGAGAGGAACGAATTCCTCCTGAGAGAGCCCTTTAGTGTACCAAGCGATCGCCCCGATCGCCCCGTCAGAGGAAGTTGAACTAGCCATTAGGTCCATTGTTACACTTGCAGCAATGCTTGAGTGGCGCCTTTGAATCCCAAGGCTGGGAGAGTCCTATGGGAGAATGGCAGATTTAGATAAACTGACCTTATTCTAATATCTTGAGTAAATAACAACGGGACGTTCAGCCATTCATTGTGCGGCCTTTTATTGAGCTTCTGCTGTGGCCCAAAAGAACACAAAAGACTGTGTAAATGTAAAAACGAAGTTTGTTCTTTTTCAATGAATGCAATCAATTGAAAGCAAGCTCTTTGTTTCCAAGAATGACTTATGATTTTACTGCTTCATTTTTGTCAGTAGGATGCCTGTTGAAGCCAAAACTCCCGAAATAAAAGAATGCAATGATATTATTCCTGTCACTGATGATACTGAAGAAGAATTTATAGCTATCGATACGGATCTTTTAGGAATAGAAACGTTTACACAGGAGGAAATGAATACATACCCATCAGAGGATGAAGGTTAGTTCGCATGGCTAATCTTTTTGTTTGGCTTTCTTAATTTGAAACTGATGAATGATTATCCTCAATAACTTATTTAGCCATATCTAAATTAGTACATTTATGATAGCCTAAAACCAACAATTAAAACAATTTAATATTTATGAAACATTGAACCCATTAACTCCTAACCTGAATTTAAGTTACTCGACCCTGTGCCTTGCTCCTGTGATGGCTGTGGGCCTCCCGTTTTCCGAGAGCCGCCCTGCGAACTTTGCCCCGGCAGACTCCCTGAGACGGGAGTTCTTGGTGGTTTCGAGAGTTGTATGCGCATCTGAGGCCTCTCCAGGCTTATCTCAGAGTCGCTGGATGAAGAGGGGTTGCCTCTCGGTATTTCCAAGGAATGTTTCTGTAGGGAGAATATAAAATATTTCTGCCATCAAATATTTTCCCGTAATATCCCTGAACCACCTGAAACATACAATGACTATTTTTCAATGGTCAGTGTCTCTTCCTCCTCACTCCCCTGCAGAAGATGCCAAAGGACCCGTGGGAAGTCTCCGAAGTCCCACTGGGGCCGCCTGCACGCAGACTCCCCCACAGCCCTTAGAAGAGGTAAGTCAGAGACCAGCGGGTGAGTCGTGAGTTGTTTCAACGGCAGGGAAGCGTTCCTTTCAGAACGCCCAGCTGAGCCCCCTGGGAATGGGGGGGGGATGGCGGACGGAGCGCAGCTGTGCCGGCAGCGCTCGTCCTGCACAGAGAGTGTGTGGCTGGAAGGGTGTCTTCTCATTTCGGACACTGAAATTCCCACCTCATAAGGTGCTGTAGCAAATTAATATGAGCAAGAGTGTGAAGGCATCCTTTATCCAGAATACATAACTCAAGTGTAACGTGCACTTTTTGCACATACATGCACCTTTAGGTACTATTTGTTTTCTCAAAACCGAATACACTGCATTTCCAGGTAGAACAGACGTTTCCATTTATTGAAACAATTCCTTTATAGTTGTTCTCACAACGTACCCACTTATGTAGTGACGGGTGTAAGTAATGTACTTGTAAATACACTCTATTGAATATGCTCGGTGGCCCACGGCGAGGGGCCACAAGCAGGTCACACGGTATAAAGATCTGATCAGAGCAGGACGGGCCTGCATTTTAATGCCTTGGTTTCTCACTTGTTTTGAAACTGCTGTCACTCTGAGTGAGTGGCTTAACTGAAACTCGAGATACCTAGGACAGTAACACCCATTCGTGTCCCCTCTTTCCTTCGGGCACTGTCCGTTCCGACAGCGCTGCACAGGCTGGGTCCAGTGTCCTAGGGAGGAGCCACTGGAGGCACACGCGGAGGAGAAATCAACTGAACAGAAAGGGTAAGCGGGGTGGGTATGGAGGCTTCACTTGAAGGTTCACGGACAGCTTTTTTCTCGTGATCTGCATACAGACGTCTTGGTGGCGCCGTGCTCCTGGTGACGCTGTAACTGCAGTTTAGAGCAGTGGAAGTGCTGGGTTTTAGTGACCGTTACATCCTAAACCTCAGCAGGGCGAAATGAACAGCTATCTAACGGGCCCTCTGTTCTCCCGTCGCGATCAGCCTTCGTGAAGTAAAGAGTAGCTGTGCGCAGACCAGGGTTTGCTCGGCAGCTGGTCCGGGAGCAACCCTCGCCCACTGGTTCCACTTTTGTTGGACCGAATACAGAGCCGTTATGAACCACTTTATGGATGTGACCTTTCACCATTGTGGCATGGTTACTGTATGCCGTTCACAAGGCTGCGATGCTCACACACTCCGCTCTGCTGGCTGGCTTGTTTCAAGGAGAGCTGAGTTTTGAAAATCGTAGACCTTTAGAATGACCTTGCATAAGAGAGGCAACATAATTAGATTTTGTCTTCATATACAAACTTTGTTCAGTTATTCTGTGGATAAGTAACAAAAAGAATATATTTAATGTTGTGTGCCTTTACAAGTAACGTAGGTATTTCTATTAATCAAAAATTTGTCCTTAACGGTTTTGGAAGTGATGATGGGCTCTGTCGTGTTCCGAGCAAAGGGCCTGTGTCTTCCCTGGGGGCTCCTGAAATCCCAGCCAACCTGGCTTCTCCAGCCTCACCTGTGATTTTACCATCTCTGTGGCCGAGCGGTCAGGTCAGCGGTGCGCAGCTCGGTGTGTTACGCTGTCCAGACACAGCCTTTGCTCTGGTTTGAATCTGTGACTAATTGCTATGGAAACAAATGTCAATAGATTGTAATTATGAGCTAAACATCACAGAATTAAAGGATGTTTACACTCTTAGATGGCTGAGCATTAAATCAGTTGTACCTTAGATAATATGAGGACTATCTTAGTTCCTAATCGATTATTAATCCTTAATAATAGTATGATTGAAGACTTTTCAAATTCTGAACACACCATTCCTGATTCATTTTGTGTAGACACAAGTTCAGAAATTTCTAGGTAAGGATTTGTGCATACTGTACCATTTTATTGTGTTTTATAAATGGGTAAGAGAATGAAATGATGCCTACTGTACCATTTTGAAATAAGCACTAAATGTTTTCACCAAAAACTATGAGAATAAAGTGAAAACAACATGAAGCATTGAAAAAGCAACGCAGGTACACATGTATGACACCTTTAAGTTTACTGTTGAAAGGTGTTCCTCTGAACAGGTGTGTTGTGAAGACACATGGGAATTGTTTCAGAACAGTCTTTCCTGAAAAAAAGTAGCAGCTGTATTATTGAAAGGCGTGGTTGTTGCTCACTTTCAGCCTCTAAAAGATTTTCATATAAAATGCTTTTTCCCCCCGCTGGCTGGTGTGGCTCAGTGGATTGAGTGCTGGCCTGCAAATCAGAGGGTCACAGGTTTGATTCCCAGTCAGGGCACATGCCTGGGTTGCAGGCCAGGTCCCCAGTAGGGGGTGCATGAGAGGCAACCACACACTGATGTTTCTCTGTTTTTCTCCTTCCCTTCATGTCTGTCTAAAAATAAATAAATAAAATCTTTAAAATTTTTTTAAAAATCTTTAAAGAAAATGCTTTTTAAAAAATTTTTATAATGATTTTAGAGAACGAGAGAAACATCAATCAGTTGCTTACCATACGCCCCCTGACCTGGGGTCGAACTGGAAACCTAGGTGTGTGCCTTGACCGGGGATTGGACGTGCAGCTTTTTGGTGCATGGGACAAGGCTCCAGCCAACTGAGGCACCCAGCCGGGGTAAAATGCTTTTAATTCTCATAGGACAGACTCGTCCAGGTCTGTCTTTTGAATTTCTTTTCCAGAGGTTGAATAGTGTGCTTAGTGTA
>PVKM010040733.1:0-13345 GCA_004027735.1 Carollia perspicillata
GGAATATTAAGAGGAGAAAGAGATCTTTTTACTTTACTAATGTGTATAGAGTTTTAGTTTTGCAAAATGAAAAATTTCTGGAGACTGGCTGCCCAACAGTGTGCATGTACTCAGGACTACAAACCTATATACCTTAGAAAGGGTTAATACAGTAAATTATGTTATATGTACTTAACCAAAATGTAAAAAAATGCTCTTATGCTGGATAAAAGGATAAAACAGTAATAAAATAAAAAAATAACATCTTCTTTATATCCTTGAAATCAAAAAGTTTAAATTGTCAAAATAAGAATCGTGTCATCAAAGTGGTTTATTTCCTTAGTCTCTATGAGAGACAAAATTTTGACTTAAATATCTAATTGAAAAAGAGAAACTTCAGCCAATAGAAGTTAATGCCTGGTATGCTGTTTTATTTTAAAATTTCACTTTCTTTAAATTACCTAACTTTCATAATACAATTTGCTTGAAATGACTATTCTCGTATATAAATGAAAACATTATTTACTGAAACGCTATTTTTCAAGTTTTAAGTGAAGCAAATAGTTGAATCATCTTATTTAAATTAGATTACTGAGCTCTATTGCTTTCAATAGTAAGCCTCACTAAGCTCACAATTTTGTCTGAAACAAAGGAGGTTCTTAAGGATTCTATTTTCAACATACACCATATTCAGCTAAAACTAGCTGAAATTTGAAGCTGAGATAATTCAGAAAAAATGGGGACTGTTAGTCACTTTGATGTCCGTGTTTGATACTTTTGACTTTTGCAAAATAGGATTATTCTTATTATGTAGTTATTTATGGTGATAAAAGTCCAAGCGTTATTAAACAGGTAATCACATTATCTGTATTACCAATACAGGCAAATATTGATAATACACTGATATTGAAATATTATCAATTCCAAATATTCTTTTTGTTTGGAATTGATAATATTTCTTTCTTAAACGTTTTGTGGAACTCGCCATAGAATTCATTTGTCCCAGAGTGCTGTTTTGGAGAAAGTTTTTAACCACAAATTAAATTGTTTTAACAGCTTTAGGACTATTCAGGTTACATATTTCTTCTTAAGTGTGCCTTGGAAGCTAATTTGTGTTTTTCAATGAATTTAACTATTATATCTACTTTTTCACGTTTACTGTTTTTTTAATAACTTGGCATTATTATCCCATTAGTACCTGTGAAATCTATAGTAGCATCAACTCTCTCATTAGTGATATTGTTTTATTTGTGTCTTCACTTTTTTCTGTAATAAGTCTAACTAGAAGTTTTATCATCTTTTATCCCAAAGAACTAACCTGTGAATTAATCAACTTTTCTCTATACATTTTAATTTTATTTATTTTTGTTATTTATTGTTTCTAGTTGTTATGGTAGAAATGAAATCATTAGCTTGGGAGTTTTCTTCTGTAATATAGGCATTTGATATTAAAAATTTCCACTTAATATTGCTTTAGCAGAATTTTCAATTTTCATGTATTATATTTTTATTTTTGTGTACTTCAAAATATACTTTTAATTTCACTTATAATCCTCTTGAACCCATTGGTTATTGAGAAGTTTTTTATTTAGTTTTAAAAGTTAGAAACTTTTTAGTTTCCAGGACTTGGAAACTTGAGAATTTTTGTTTGTTTGCTTCTTTTTAGGAATTAATTTAATTAATCATGAACAGAGACTTTATTATGTATGATTTGACTTCTTTAAAATTTATTAAGATATTATATGATTTTTCTTAGTAAATGCTCCTGGTGTATTGGAAAAGAGCTTGTATTCTGATGGTGTTGGGTTAAGAGGTCCATAAATGTCAATTAGATAAAATTAAATGTTAGTCTTTCTATACCCTTACTGATTTTCTGTCAACTTATTTCCTCAATTATTGAGAATGGTATTAATATCTTCAACTATAATTGAAAATTTGTCTTTTCCCCTTGCAGTGATATCAGCTATTTCTTTTTGTGTTTTGAAGCTCTGTTATAAGGGAAAAAACAGTTATGATTGTTATGTCCACTTGATGTATTAACCCCTTCAACATTAGTAAATGGCCTTCTGTACTCCTAGTAACACTCTTTATCTAAAAAACTTCTTTGTCCGAGATTAATACAGCCACTAATGCTTTCTTCTTTCTGCTCCTTCTTCTCTTTCCCATCTTCTTTCTTTCTCCTCCTTCCTTCTCTTCTTCTTCTACTACTACTACTACTACTACTACTACTACTACTACTACTACTGCTACTACTACTACTACTATAAATAACACCTATTTGTTGTCTCATAGTTCTATAAATCAGGAACTAGCAGGCTTGCCTAGATTCTCTGGTTACAGTAAAAAAACCCTGAAATCAAGATGTGGCAGGACTGGAATGTTATATGAAGTCTCCTGAGAAAAATGATCTTTTAGCTCATTTATGTGGATGAAATAATCCAGACCATTGTGGTTTTAGAATGGAGTTTTCTGTGTCCTGCTAGTTTTTGCCTGAGGGGTTGTTCTTAGTCCATAGAAATCATTCTCTAGTTCTTGTGCTTGGTCCCTCCAATCAACAAGACAGGTACTGTGCATCAAAGCCAGCAGCAGTGCATTTAGTCTTTCTCATACTTAGAATCACAATGACTTTGCTTTCTGCAATTTGTCAGATAAAACTCTGCTTATGAGGGTTCATGTGATTCATTAAGATCACCTCTAATATTCTTTTGAAAACTGAAAAGTTGACTACTGGGAACCTTAATTAAATCTTTGATATCCTGTTGCCAGTAAACATTACAGAACTAGGGCTATCTTGTCACTGTTTTATCCCCAGGGGTTAGGGCAGGAAACCGGGGGTGGGGGTATGGGAAATTTAGGAGTCTGCCTATGCTACTCTCCTAGACTTCAACCTAGTCTTCTCTCCTAAACATATCCTATGAATGCTGCACTAGTGTTCAAAATAGAGCTCATTCCAGCATTCTCTGGCTCTGCTATCATCAGCATATGTGTTTAAAATTTAGTCATGTATAGCTCTTCCTTCTCTTTTACTTATCTAATTAGCCCTCAGATTTGATCCATAATATCCCCAAATTAATGCCCACATCCATCAAATTATCTGTAATGCTACTACCATTAATTCTGGCTTTTCCTTGAACCATTAAGTAGCCAGCCACTATACTGGCAGAGAGATGTTGCCAATCGCTCCCATCTAGTATTGCATTTGTATGGCACTTATAACATTTAAAATGTCTTCACATACATCATTTAAGGCTTGTGACAATTCTGTGGACTAAGCATTAAAGCTTCAGTGTTCAGATGGTTAAACAAATAACTGTGTTCAATAGCTAGAAATTTATTTGTCAACAAATCATGTTGCTCTTACCTTTTCATCTTGTGGAATTTACCATTTTAACTTAGTATTTGCACAATATTTCTTTGTCTATTTTTAATTTAACTTATTTGTATCTTTATATTACATGTGTGTTCTTATGGGCAATACATAATAGGGTCTTGCATTTTAACCCAGAGTGGCATTCTGTGATACTTAATAGAAATGTTTAAATCATATATATATGATAATTACCATGGCTAAGTTAAAATCTATCATCCCATTATTTTTTATTAATTTTTAAAAAGATTTTTAAAAGATTTTATTTATTTATTTTTAGAGAGCAGGGAAGGAAAGGAGAAAGAGAAGGAGAGAAACATTGGTGTGTGGTTGTTTCTTGTGTGCCTCCTACTGGAGACCAGGTCCCCATCCCAGGCATGTGACCTGACTGGGAATTGAACCAGCAACGCTTTGGTTCACAGGCTGGCACTCAATCCACTGAGCCACACCAACCAGGGCCCATTATTTTTCTATGTATCTTATCTTTTCTTTATCTTAGTTTTTCTCTTATTCTGACTTGTTTCAGATGAGTATTTTTTTATGATTCCATTTTATTGCCTTTGCTAACTGGTTAGCTATATTTTGACTTGTTATTTAAGTGGTTACTTTAGAGTTGATAATATACTTTAACATACTGCAGGCATTTAGCTCACCAAATGGGGCATTATACCATTTCAGGTATGTTGTAAGAAACTACAAATAAAATTCTTGCTTTTTTTCCCCATCTTCATGATTTTACTGGCATACATTTTAGTCATACATCTATTATAATACCAAAACACCTTTTTAATTATTTAAAATCAAACATCGATTGAATGTTTCAATAATAATAAAACAATCATGCATTTTCAGGTGTTTCATTTAGTATCATTTCAGGTGTTCTCTATTTCTTTATTGTAATTTAATTCCATCTGGCATCATTTCCTTTGGCCTGAAAGATTTCATTTATTTTTCATTTATTTTTCTCAGTGATGAGTATTTCAGTTTCGGTATGTTTGAAAATTCCTGTATTTTGCTTTCATGTTAGCAAAATATTGTTACAAGGTTTAGAATTATTGTTTAATAGGTTTTTCTTTTATTGCCTTAAAAATGTTTCTCCACTGTGCTTATGTTTGCATTTTTTTCTATGAAAAATATGATAATCTGTATGTAATGCTACCTTCTACTCTGTTTACTTTTAATATTTTCTCCATATCACTGGTTTTGATATTATTCTTGGTGTTTCTATTTCCTGCAGTATGTTGGCTTGTTGATCTGTACTTTATAATTTTCACCAAGCTTTGAAGGCTGTCAGACATTATTTATTGAAATATTTCAGCCATTATTTCTTCAAACATCTATTTTTGTACCCCACTTACTACTTGTTGGGGGGCACAATAGTTCCAAATATATAAGGCTATTCAAAGGTATTTCCCAACTCACTGATGGTATTTTATTTTAAAAATTATTTTAAAAATTGTGGATAATTTTTATTGCTATATGTTCAAGATTACAGATTGTTTTGTCTCCTGTGGTGTATAACCTGCTATTAATTACCTATAGTACCTGCACATTATAACTATTAATAAATAAAAGTTCAATTTGAATACATTAAATACCTTTTCTATCCCTATTTACTGAACACATGGAATACACTTATAAAAATATTTTCATACCCCATGTGTTAATTTCAAAGTTTGTATTTGCTTGAGGTAAGTTCCAACTGATTGTGTTTTGTTTTGTTTTCTCATTATGATGGGTTGTGTCTTTTCTGTTTCTTTGCCTGCCTGGAAACATTTTTATCCCTGTTTTACATATGAGAAAAACTGAGGGTCACAGAGGTCAAGTGACTTTTCTAAGATAGCGTGGCCTATAAATAGAGTGGAGCTGGTACTCAAAGGAAAGAGTCCAGGCTCTTACCCACTGATTTATTCCCCCTAATGAAAGCTGATGGCAATGAACTATAGCCACTCCTGGAGTCTTAGGGAGGCAGAGAGTAGAAAGAATTAATCCTTCAGCCTCTCTATTCTACCTCTCCTATCAGTAGCCTCTGTTGGAAGAATACAACTAGAAGCCAGAAGACAAAGGAAGTAGCATACTTCAACTTGTGAAGTTAGCCTTCTAAACTCAAAGCAGGGTAGAAAGGATGGAGAAAGGATGTATAATGTCTTTACCTAAAAATACAAATATTAGATACAGTATGAAAAAGGATAATGACTTTTAGAATATTAGACAGCAGAATTCTTTATGTAAGTTAAATATTAAGTGAAATCCCAATGTAGAATATGCACAAAAATGAGTCCTCTTCCTCAGAAAATAAGGAAATATTTAAGGGTTCCATCGGTTTTAACTCTAACTACTCTTATGGTTGACCCTGAAGCATAGTTGCTGCCCACCTGAACTTTGTTAAATGCAGCTGGAAAGTTGATAGTACAAAGTATAAAGTACATAAACTTTCATTACAGATGAAACTACTGAATACATGCCTCTTCTTATCCGTAATTTGAGAAAAGATAAATATCATGTATGGTCATGGGCTCATTTGGGGTAAATATTGGTAGAAGAATTCATGGATATTTATATGCAGAACACTGTGTTATGCCATTACATTATATAAGAAACAAATGCCATAAAAGACTTTCTGAAACTTATACTAAAACTATTTTATAATATGATATCTCTTCTCAAGTATTTAACATACTTTCCTAAAAGTTTTCTAACCCATTAGAGATATGTATTCATTCAATGACCTTGGAGACACGTTCAAGGAAAAATATAATATTTAGTTTGATTGGTGCTCGAACTTGACTTTGAACATTACAGGCCTTTTCCCAACCTGAGCATAGTGCCCCTGATAAACTCCTGAGGGAAAACTCTTCTTTATGTACTTTACCCAGTTCATTCCTTCTCATACTCAATTGCTGCAGTTAAAATACACATAATAATAATAAATTATTAAAAAACTCATGAAATAAACACAATTAGAATTTAAATATTATTTTTAAAGGGTCTTCAAAATAGTTTTTCCCAAATAATGGTGTTTTAAACATCATTATTTGAGAGAGCTATAAAAAGGATCTAAACTAAAGTATATTAAAACAGGGATTAAAGGAAGAGGGAAGCTATAGGGGACCATTAAGAAATAGAATCAAGAGCCCTGGCCTGTTAGCCCAGCTGGTTTGAGCATCCTCCCAATACTATTAATCCCTAGTCAGGGCACATACAAGAAACAACCAATAAATGCATCAGTAAGTGGAAGGAACAGCAAATTGGTATTTCTTTCCCTCTCCCTTTCTCTTGGTCTCTCTCTACCTTCAATGAAATTTGTAAAAGTAACAAATACAATGAAGAAAATGTGATGCAAATCAAAAAGATAAATGAGAAAAGGACTCTTCAAATTTTGAGTTTAAATGTTTACAGAGATAATACTTTTAACAGAAATAGGCAGTTGGAAATGTTAGTGTTGTATAATTGCAAGTAATTAAATAGCTGGAACAATGACCAGGAAAAATTGAGAAAAATAATGATAAATTATATAGATTGTATGTGTAACATAAATAATACAGGACAATGATAGATTAAAATGGAGGATTACCTCACTATAATGATCCTGTAAGGGCATGGAAATTCTCTCCAAGAAAAATAGTTTTGTACTGAGAATTAAATTATGAGAAGGAACGAGCCAAGTGACTTGATAATATTGACATGATATTATTTTGTGCGAAGAAAATTTTATTTAATTTTGAACAAAATCTCTCCTCTGTTTAAATCATGGATTGTAGTGGCCCAAAGTAGAAGTGTTAAAGACTAATTCGGAAGATTTTATAATGGTCAGGACAGAACTGATAAGCAGGTGGATCATAGTTGTGCTCCACATGAATTCAAGTCAAAACCAATACCAGATACCACCTCACATCTGTTAGAATAACTGTTATTGAAAAGGTGAGAGACAATATGTGCTGGCAATAATGTGGAGAAAAAAGAACTCTTGTGCACTATTGATGAGAATGTAAAGTGGTAAAGCCATTATACAAAATAATATGGAGGCTTCTCAAAAACTAAAAACGAAACTACCATATTATCCAGGAATCCTACATCTGGATATAGAATACTCATATATCCAAAGGGAATAAAATCTCTGTCTTGGAAATAAAATCTCAAAAACCACCAAATGCACTGCAGCATTATTCACAATAGGCAAGGTATGGAAACAATTGTCCATCAATAGATGAATGGATTAAAATGTGATCATTTATATTTATTCTATATTACATTATATTAATTATACATTATTGTATTTATTGCATATCATACATTAAATTATATATATATGCATATACATAATTCAGCCAAATCCTGCAATTAGAGACAACTTGGAGGGACCTTATAGGCCTCATGCTAAGTAAAATAAATCTGACAGAGAAAAACAAATACTGCATGATCCCATTGATATGCAGATTTGAAAAAAAACGCTAAACACATAAAAACAGAGAGTGGAATGGTGGTTGCCACGGCCTGGGGGTGGGGAAAATTGGGGAGATGTTGGTCAAAGGGCACAAATTTCCAGTTAAGATGTGGGGTCTAATGTCCAGCATGTTGCCTATAGTTAATTATATTTTATTGTGTACTTGAAATATTCTAAGACAGTAGATCATAAATATTCTCACCTCACAAAAATGTGTTTATAAGACATAATGACTATGTTAGCCAATTTTATTGTGGATCATTTTGCACATACGTGTATCTAATCATCACATGGTTTACCTTAAAGTTGCACAATACTGCACATCAATTTTATTCAAATACACTTGGAAAAAATAAAAGCAAAGTATAATTTAGGAGGTTTAATCTGTTTTCCTCTATGGGTATCATTTACTTTTAGGACAAAACTTGGCTCTGCATTTAGTATATACCTTGAGTTTTTCCAAGCCTCAATCTTGGGTGGCATATTGGAAAAATGTATGATTTCCCCAACCACACAAATGCAGTCATTTGGCAAACCCAGGCCCTATAAGTGGAACTTTGAGTCAATTTTTTAACTCTAAAAGAATTCACCATAGGGTATGCAATCTATCAATAACTTTTATACCAGATACCAAAAAATATATACCAGATAAGTAATTATTATGATCTTTTACTCTTAAATATCACTAGACAATGAAGGTTCTTCCAGTATACATGAATAAACATCATATGAAAAGAAATATTTGGGTAAATATACATAAAGGAGTTAATAAAAAATGATCTCAATAGAAACAAAGGTAAAAGAGTATAAAAAAGAAACTTAAAAGTATTGTTATCTTCAGATATTTGAGATAAAATTACACCCATAAAAATGGCATGAAATGTTCTCAGTGCAATGTTATTCATTAACAGACTATGCTGAAGCAGTATTAGATATCTTTAATCATTTAAAAAATAAAACACTCAGAAGTTAACAATCAAGAAAACTTGACTGTTAGTTTCTTAATCCTTTTTGAATAATTCAAACTTAAATGCAAATGCCTAAAAGAGCATTTAGTCAATCCTAAAACCTAGCCACTGGCTTCCCTTCTCTGCCCCAGAAATGGGGATTTAATCAGTCCAGTGTTATTCCTATGCGACAGTCTCTTTGAAAGTTCTCCAAACTATTCTACTATGCAGCCATGCTTGAGAACCACTACACTTAGGACAGACGCTGCTCCACAACCCTGAATTCTGTCATTGCCACACAATATTTTATACTCTGTCTGATTAGAGCTTCCATGCCAGGCTAGAAAGAATTTTCATAGTTCTTTACACTCTGCTGCAGCACTATGCTCCTTATATTAATCTTGTCTCTAGGATTCATGTAACTGTGTGATATACAGATTAAAAAAAAAAAGATGTGTCTTTTGCTCAGAGTTTCTAATTCTTGGGCATTTATAGCTTCTAAAAGGTATCACTAATAACTTATTATAATATATTATATTAACAATGCTCTCAACTTGCAAATATTAGCCATTTGTGATTCTGTTGGACTTCATTTATTTTACAAATGGTTAGCTGTTCCTTCCCATGATTCAGATATGACTCCAAACCATAGTTGAGGGGAAGAAAATGCATAGCTGTTTTGTTTTATTGTGGTTCCAAGCCATTCAATAGAGCGATTGCCTATTCCCATTATATATTATTGTATGCAGAATAAACATAAATTTTCTGCTCTTGGATAGTGAAAACATCTCTCCTTTCCTCTATAGTTTGTTCCTACATATCATGTACCCCAATATTCATCAAATTCTCTTAACATTACTCTGTGAATTGATTTTTTTCTAAGAGGCAAGACATTAGAAGAGACTTGTTAAATCAGATAGCATACATTATTAAAAGTATAATTAAAATAAAAAAACTATGAGAACCATTAAGATCTCAAGAATATATTTATAGGATACAAAGGCACCAAATTAGGACTGGTATTTTTTATAATACTTTTCCTGGCATTTCTATGAGCAAGAGTAAAATTTTGTCAATTTTCAAGTATATTAGTGTTCATAAAAAAGCAAAATCTTATCAGTTTCCATTAACTATTATGACTAAATCTATAAAGTTGTAAACAACTTTGTAAGTGACATATCAATGTTCATAGTTAAATTCATTACCCTTTTGAAGTTGGAATCAGAAATTGCTAGGAGTTCCTTGAAATGACACAACACTTTTAAAATCTTAAATGAACAGAGACATTGAATGAGGAGACTTTCTTTAACTTGATCATATACTAAAAGTCATATGCAAATTATGATCAGTCATGCATTCGACAAAAGTTTTGAAAGGTGCACAAATAATTTATGCTTTCATAAAATTAAATCTTTCTTTGTAAATAAAATTTAGCAAGTATCTTCTGAGCAATGGGAAATATAAATCTATCTTTTGGGGAAAATGTTTATTTTGGATCATCTCTGTGTCAATTCATCAGGGCCCTTTTTATATAATATTTATGTGTTATCTATGCTTCTACATTTATTCATAAATGGTTAGGAAAAAATTTTACATGAGTAATTTATATTTTTGTAAGTCTTTCAAACAAGGCAACCGTACTATCCTTTGAAGAATGTTTATATAACAAAAAGCTTCAAAAAATAAGTGTTATCTCCTTTAAGGCAGGTCTCTTTGCTAAGATAATTACTATAATATCTTCCTCTTGAGTGACAGTTAGGCGTGCTTCTGCAGGCCATGACAAAAGATTAAGGCTTTGAGCTCAGGGTTCTCCAGATTGGAGAAAGCTCACTTCATAAGTAGTATCAACCTAGATCCACCTGCTTCTCTTTCCTTTTAGGCAAAAATTTTATCTTACAAGCTCCTCAGCAGACAGGCCTCAAACTGAGTTGACCACAGGTGTTGGACTAGTTACATTATTATTAATCTCCTAGAATCTGAGGAGAGATGGCACCCTGAAAAAAAACTAGGCTCTGGTAGGAATAAAAAATAGAGACTTTATATAATAAACTGAATATTGTCATAACATGTAAAAATTCTCATTAATTTAACAGGATAGTTTGCATCATATTTTCCTCTTACTCTTATTATGTACTATCTGGTTATTTAGGCTAACTTATTATTTTGAATAATTACTGAATTAACATTCTGGAATTTCCTAAGTATCAAATTTTGGCATCTACAAAGAGTGATGATGTTTGAAAAAATGAGGAAAACTATGTACCTCTCAGTATCCTTTCTTTTAAGATAGCAAATCTGAAACAACATCAAACAACAGTGATCAAAATAATGTTTCTTGGCCAATTTATTTTAAAATGGCATTATTTCTCAAATGAATCAATCAATTGACTTCAATTCAAAATAACCAAAGGAGTTTGTGGAGTGTAATAAATGGCAACTAAATTAAGCTGGAAGAAATTTTAAGAATAACAATGAAAAATAAATTTTATCGAGGGGAAGCACCTTAACAAGTATGAAAATATGTTATAAAAACACTGTAATTAAATCACTTTGATGGTGGTATAAAAGTAGAGATATCAATGAAAAATTATAATTAGTTCAGATAAATCCAAATATATATGAATTTTTAATATATAATAAATGTAGAATTGAAATATTATAAAAATACTAGATTCCAATAATAAAGAGCCAAAAATAATTTTATTACCTAATTAAATATATCAACTAAGATAATGTTGAAATATATTAGAAATTTTATGTAAAAATATGGAACAATAAAAGCCCTAGATTAATAACTTTAAATTCTGATTAGGAATGCTCTTGTTAAACATGCCAAAAAAGATGCTGATTTTAATCATTGTTTGCAGTAAGAAAGATTACAGGCTGTATTATGGGCTTATGTAAAGCTTTTCTGAGAAATAATAGCATCCTTGTGTTACAGAAAATTGAAACCACCAGACACCAGAGGAGTTAAGAGCATGATCCTTTATTCACGTGTGGTCCCAGAGGAGCCTAACTCCAAATTCTGGGCCCCGAACAAAGGGGTTACAAGACTTATATACTCTATCCCTTCCGGGCTACGTGGCAGAAGCGAGATAAAGAAGCGGAATGCAGAGGAATGCAGAGGTTAGTTCAGATTTCCTTATTTGGTTAGTTAGTACCTTATGTTTTGGCGTGCGTGGGCAGGACCTTTAGTACCTTATGTTTTGGCGTGCAGGCTGGCCTGGCCTTGCCATTTGAATGGGGAGGGAGACTCTGTGCTAAGGCCCACTGGGTTTAAGTCACTTCCCTATATCACTTGGACAGTAAGTGAATACATGTTTAAGAATCTCTCTAACATTTTTAGAATTGTAGATGAGGCCTGGGGACAAGCATCAGCCTTGATTCACAGGAGCAGCAGGCCACATACCATGTTCTTTCAATGTCATCAACATTTTGACAGAGATACTTGTAACTCATAAGGACAGCACAGTGAATATAGCAGGTGAGAAGACTGAGGATGTGAAGACTCTCAGGACAGGGTAAGCAACCAGAAGGAGGGAGGAGCTAACTCAGCCTAAGGAGAAAGACATGTGTAGAAAGCAGCAGCTTCATCAAACACACACACACACACACACAAAATACAGAGATGAATTCATCTTGAACTACCAATGGTTCTGGCATGCTTTCTAATTTAATTCATTGCTCAGCTAGTGACGTAAATTTATATCAACCAGACCTGCAGTTTAAGCTCTATAGGGACGGTCTAACAGCATGCAAGTGGATCATTATAGGTAGCAAGCAGGGGTCACCTACAGGGGCTCTCAGGGAATAACATAATGTCTAGATAACCTTCATGCCAGTTATTGAGAAAAAATAAGAGAAATAAGAAGAAATCTTAAAACTAATTTTGCAAATTAAAACAAAGATTTAGGAGAGATAAATTAACCATTTGTAAAACTATAAATAATAGAAAAGCAAAATTGTTAAAGAATAAGTTCTGTAATTTCCAAACAGAAAATTGGTTTTAAACAGCAGAATGGTACTAGATGGTATATATTTATACTTTAGTGAGGTAGACAAAATTCTTTTGGAGAAAAACGCAAACACTAAAATATTTTTATTTCCATATAAGAAAGAAGAAAAATACAGAAATTAAGCATTCAGTGTAAGATTGATAAAGATACACAGGAGAAATCAATTTATAAAACAGAAAACATTTAGGAAACAGAAATTAAAAAAAAAAATAATGCAAAATAAACTTAAAACTGATTCTTTGAAAAATTGGTAAAATTAATTTAAACAATAATAACAAAAACATCTAATCAGACTATTAAAGTAGGATAGGAATACACATGTGAAATGTGATTTGTAATATAATATATTTCAACATAGAAAGTGTATGTGTGGGAAGACAGTTAAATCTGAAAGCTTTTTTTTAAATAATTTGCACTATTTGGGATATATTCATAAGAATGTTAGTTATGATTAAATCAAATAAATTTTAATTCAGAAGTAGCTATCACAAATGCTTCAGTTACCTTTAACTCCAGTCGCCGTTGAGGGTTTTTTAATAGGCTAAGTGAATGCTAAAAATGTTTATTCTTCTATTGGTGAAAATAATGGCAA
>PVKM010040734.1:0-13389 GCA_004027735.1 Carollia perspicillata
GTGACCCATAAAATCTATTTTGGCCATTTTCCCTGACCCCACTGAAAATAAATAATAATAACTGTGGTAAAATGAGGTGAAAAATCATCTCTGTACACCTATGGGCTAGGTATGAAATTAATTCTTCATCATAGACGTTTAGTTTAAGGATTAAATTTTATCAGGGATACCTAGGACAATAAGGTAGCTGTTGGTGATTCATTGAAGAGAAACTGAGTTTTAGCTTTTTGCTCTTGTTGGAAACAAGTCCACATTGGAAATAACTTCTGCACTGGGGTTTTGTTGGTCGATGAGTTTCTGACCACAGTGATTCCTGAATATTAATGAAAAAACAAGTCAAAGTAGATGATCTAGTTAGTAGGCATTGGTATGATTCAGACTTATTATATGAAGGTTTTCACTGTAAGAAGCTTATTTTGTCCTCAATCTTAAGAAGACTGAGCGGACTGCAATCCTGCTAATACTTGCATAACTTTCCATATGATCCTACTAGCCTTTGCCTTACTCTCTTGCACTCTTTATAACCAAGTAAAAATAAAATATATCTTGGTCTTCTTTCACACTAAAAAGAAAGCTTTAGGTGGGTATTCTTGTTTTCTTTAGCTTAAGAAACCTATGTCCTTTCATTATTTGTCTGCAATCTTATTAGCAAACAAAATGTTTATATTAGCCTTACTGTCACACTGTGTACATGGGAGATGAAAGACTCTAAAAATAACTGATCTAGCATCAGCAAATAGACCAAATTACATATGCTGCATATTCTCGCAGATTTAATGATGTGAGTAGGATAATATTCACTCTCAGAACAAATCACAATTGAAATTCATATTCTCCTCTCCTGCGGCGCTTTTCTTCTTTCTCCCTAACCTGGATATGGCTGCTTGCTTGCTCTTCTTTCTTTCTTTCTTTCTTTCTTTCTTTCTTTCTTTCTTTCTTTCTTTCTTTCTTTCTTTCTTTCTTCATTTATTTATTTTTAAAGAGGCAGCTTGCAGTTTCAAGAAACAATGCATAGAACCTTTTTTTCATAGCTTTTTCTTTTGCCAAACACTTTCTGTATTGTAATATTAATGAAATTATAACAGAGTTTTTAATAATAGGACCATTGCTTTTCCCCATTTGATCTATTTTAGCCACTGAAAAAAATGTTCATGCCTTAAAGATTTCCTTATTTCTTACTGATGGATTGATAGAAACATATTAAGAATGTTAATTCATGCCCTGGCTGGTGTGGCTCAGTGGATTGAGCACTGGCCTGCGAACCAAAGATTCACTGGTTTGATATCCAGTCAGAGCACAAGCCTCGGTTGTGGGCCAGGTCCCCAGTAGAGGACGTGCAAGAGGCAACCACACATTTATGTTTCTTTCCCTCGCTTTCTCCCTCCCTTACCCTCTCTCTAAAAATAAATACATAAAATCTTAAAAAAAAAAAAAAAAGAATGTTAATTCATGGCTGCTCTGTCTATGGAGTAGCCGCTCTCTGTCACAGTGCTTCATTAATAAAGTTTCTTTCACTTAAAATAAATAAACAAATAAATAAATAAACAGTGTTTTTAAAAAAGAATGTTAGGACAGAAAACTGTACTTGAAAAACAATTAAAAAAAAAGAATGTTAGTTCATTTGCTTGTTCTAGTTCTTAAATGCTAAATCTTAACAATGTTTATTTGTAGCTACAACCTGTAAGTGTCCACCTTTTCATTTCTTTCAGAAATGAAGCAGGAAGTGATTACTATCCCCATCTGCTTCTGAGTCTTTCTTATAGGTGTGCCACCTCCCCATGTTACACGCGTTGAAAAGCTGGGAAAATGCTCTCAGTGTCTTTGTAAAGTCAGTGGGAGATGTTTACACACTGGAGCTGCTGGCACTGGCGTGGTGACTGGAGTCAAATGTAAACCATGACGTTTATCATTCTCAGTCAAATATATTGTGCAATGGGTAGCAATGGGCACTGTGTGAAAGGTTGCCTAATAAGCCACCCCAGGATTAGTCAGCTTCTTGTGGCAGGTGTGTGTGACCAGGATACAGGAGTTTGTTGTTGATGGAAAGACAGGCTGGCCAATGCCAGAAACAAGAAGTGGGGGAAATTCAGCTCTTGGCACACGGTTGAATCTTAGCATAAGGCATTTGTTCTCCAAGGTGCAGAGGCTAAGAGGCTACTGAGAAACATCTGAGGGAAAAATGTTGTTTTCTGACTTTTTATTGTTTTCCATGAAGGCTTACCCCCACAGGAAACCTTAGAAGCCAGTACAATTTCTGGCATGTTAATTTATGATGAAACCAAAAAAAAAAGATTCTTTCTGGAAAAATACTTTTTTTCTTTTTATAATAAAAGGTTTAATTATTAAAAACACAGGTCCTGGCTAGGTAACTCAGTTGGTTAGAGTTTTGTCCTGATAAACCAAGTTTGTGGGTTTGATCTCCAGTCAAGGCACATACCAGAGGCAACCAAAGAATGCATAAATTAAATAGAATAACAAAACATTTCTCTCCCTCTCTTTCTTCCTCTCTCTCTCTCTCTCTCTCTCTCTCAAGTCAATAAATAATTTTTAAACAATAACCACACTAAAGAAAATTAGAAAAACAAAGCAAGGATAAAAACACTCATAATCCTTTTGCCAACAACCAATCACCATATCATAGTAGCATACATCCTTGTTCTCTGAACTGTTTTACCTGGTTGTAATCACACAGAAACTTCTGTCATATGATTTTTGGTTACTTATTATAAGCTTTTTTCCCCACAGTGCTACATAACCACCTTTAAAATAACTGAGTAACATTACATTTAGCATATAGTTGAACCAATTGTTCACTTTAACCATTCTAATAAATGAACTGTCTCTGTTTCATGCTGTTGTTATTATAAATAACACTGAAATAAATATAACTCAAAATATAGCTTTTTATTTATAAAATTCTTTTAAACTTAAGGTGGTTTATATCAAATACAAAACATATGTATAAGCCTATATGAACAGCTGTAAGATTAATAATAAAATGGATAGCCAAGTAACCACTTCCAATTTAAGAAATAAAACATTGCCTGTAACTTAAAAACCTGCTTGTGTGCTTCTCTTTGGTCACATCTGCTCTCTTCCACCTCTGTGGAAATAATCACTAGCCTAAATGATTTGTTTATTTTTTAAAAGATTGTATTTGTTTTTAAAAAGAGAGGAAGGGAGGGAGAAAGAGGGAGAGAAATATCGATATGTGGGAGATACATCAATCCATTGCCTCTCACAGGTCTGGCCCCCAACCCAGGTATGCGTCCTGATTGGTAATTGAACTGGAGACCTTTTGGTTTGCAGGCCGGCACTCAATCCCCTGAGCCACACCAATGAGGGCTGTTTTTTTTTTAGTAAGATTTTCAAAATTATATATATATATATATTATATTTAAAATTCTTTTTAAACCCTCACCGAGGACATGTTTATTGATTTTAGAAAGATGGTGGGGAGGAGGGAGAGAAACATTGATCAGTTGCCTCCTGTACTCACCCGGGTCTGGGATCAAACCTGAAACCTAGGTATGTGTCCTGACCAGGAATCCAACCCACAACTTTTTGATGCACAGGACAGTGCTCCAACCAACTTAGCTCCCTAGCCAGGACTATAATTTTTATATTTAAGATAGATTTTTTTTCCAGAATAATTTAATAATTGATGTAAGTGGGTTACATTTCTGTTAGGGCTAGTTCGTTATGTTGTCAAAAAACATTGGCTTATTTTTCTCCCTCAGAAATTATCAGGCTTGACACACCCAAGTAGGTAGGGCGGGTCCACAGACCAGGGAAAAATTTGGCACATAAGGAGGTGCACTCTGTGACTGCTCTCTGCAGTATGAGGATATTAAGGGTTAGGACTGAAAAACCTTTTCAGTAGAGAGAAATGGTTCTGGTTTACCTGTATAATGGTTACCCTTTCTTTTCCTGGTCCTTCTTCCATTCCTCAGTTATTTTGGTTTTAGCTTGCTATTTGTATGTTGTTACTTTAACCACTCGTTCAATTAAAATAAGCAGTTCTTTTTATTCAATATAGTGGTGTCTATCTTATGGGATAAATGCCAGTGATAATTGTGTTCAACTTGACCTCACTCCAAGCAACAGATTGGTCAGATTTATCTTTTCAGTTTTGAAAATGGAGAGACTAAAACAATTTTAAAATAATGGTTAGTATCATAGCTAATAAGGATGCTTAGCTTTTAGGTCATTAGTAAAAACCCCAAACTAGTGTTCAATCGCCTACATCAGTTTCTTTCTTTTTTTAAAGATTTTATTTATTTATATTTAGAGAATGGAAGGGAGGGAGAAAGAGATGGAGAGAAACATCAATGTGTGGCTGTTTCTCGCATACCCCCAAATGGGAGACCTGGCCTGCAACCCAGGTGTGTGCCCTGACTAGGAATCGAACCAGTGACCTTTTGGGTCACAGGCCAGCACTCAATCCACTGAGCCACACCAGCAGGGCTCCTGCATCAGTTTCAATTAAGAAATTTAATAAATTCAGTTTAATAAGGATCCCAGGGGTAGGCTGTTGGCTTGTAGGGTCTTCACGGATATAGAGAATGCAGGCTAAGGGTAAATTAAAGAGAACACAAAGTGTAAAATAATGAGAACTAAAATGTGGGTCGAAGGGAGAGAAAGAGGTAGAAATAAACCACTGGTCCTGTAGGCTAGGGATGAGGAAGGATTGAGAAGTTTTGGAGAATAGCTTTGGAGCAACTTTGGGAAAAAGAGAAAGAAAAGAGGATTTTACGTACTGCTATGGGTGATAAGTTGAGCCTTTTTTAATATTCTTTGAAAAAAGCAACTAAAGATGGGTATTTCTCCAGAAAGAATTTTGGCTACTGGACTTTGCATCTTTCAATGTGAAACTGAGCCGTGAGGGGTTCCACACTGAACAGAAAACTAGAACTTGAAGACACAACATTTTGTTAACATTACATAAATAGTAAAGAACTAAGTTGAGTTTGAACCCAGACCTTTCCAGTTTCAAAGCCTGTCAGTTTTTCATTCCCACATGCTACTGTAGTTCAAAGATCTGTTGAGTCACACTTCTAAAAATTCCATTGAAATTGTAATAAAAAGTCATGTCCTTAATAGTTGTTCCTCAGTTACCAAGTTGCAACATGAGAATCTTGTTTCAGGGATGGTGAGAAATTTTAGAGGTTGTTTAGTGAACCACTTACTTGCCCTGCTACTTTCTGGCTTTCATTTATGATGTCTAGCTTCATCTTTCTGTTTAAGATTTCCTGATTTAAAAAGCCTTCAGAGAAATAGTGACTTCAAAGCCTAAACTCTCCCAAGAGCTAAAAGAGGAAACATTTCTGTGGGTGTGATCTATTCACAAGTATCACGGGCTCCCACTCTGTGTGAGGAGGTGACTGTGTATTGAGTCATAAGGAAATGGAAGATCTGAATTTAGGAGATTCTGTAGGATATGTTGTTTTCAGTGTTTGGAAATATGAGAATCAGTGACATATAAACACCATGAGAAGCATGAACAAGATGAAATAATAGGTTATGAAGATGAAGGGCCTGGCCAGGTAGCTCACTTGCTTAGCATGTCATCCCCATATGCCAAGGGCCACAGCCTTGATCCCTGGTCAGACCAAATACAGGAGTCAACCACTGAGTGCATGAATGGGTGGAACAACCAATCGATTTGTCTACCCCTCTCTCCCTTACTCTGTCAAATCAATCAATAAGTTAAAATTTAAAAAAATATGAAGATGAAGGTGATGATGATGATGATGATACCAGCCATTACTGAGACAGGCACTATGCAAAGTGCTTTTTTTTACATGAGTGCGGGATAATATTTTGAGATACTAACTTTTTTTCTCTTTCTTCTCCCATTCTAATCACCCAGTTAATTCTTTGCCTCAGCGGAGGTTAAGTATCAGGACAGAAAACAAAAATGGCTTACACCTTTCTCAGTCTTTGCTTATCTTAAGGCTTTAGAAGAACTTAGAAAGTTTAAGAAGGTTTAAAGTACAAAATTCAATTGAGTAAACTTGAAAATCTCATTGGCTTTATTAAGCAATTCATGAATGGGGCAGCATCCCATCTAGCAACTAGAAGGGAGCTCTAAGGGGTTGTAGGAAATGGAAGGTTTTTTTTATAGCAAGAAGGGCGGGGCTAGGGAGCCATTAGCAAAGAAAAAGAAAGGACTACTTTTGGGCCAGGATATCTTGTTTTCTGGGAAGGGAAAGGCAGTTCTATCATGCAGATTGCCTCTCTTTCTTATGGAGAATAAAGAGCAAGCTTAATACTGGTGTGGACCTGAAAAGTTCAGAGTGGGTGATTACAATTACATTTCTGGCGAAGGTCAAAATTACAGTGAGATCATGGCCTTTAGCAAGAGTGATGCCATTTTGGGCCTGTGACTTTCTCTTTAACAAGGTAAAAGGAAGAAGTAGATTTTTAAGAATTGTTAGAGCAGTGGTTCACGAAGTACTGGTCTCAGAAGCTCTCTATATCTTGAAATATTGTTGAGAACCAAAAAATGCTTTTGTTGGTATGAGTTATACCTACCAGTATGTACAAAGTTAGAAATTAAAGCTACTAAAATTAATTAATTAAAAAAATTTTTGGATGTCTGACATGCCTTTATTCCCGAGTGGGGAGATCCACACATGCAGCAATCCTCGAGTCACACTGCGGACAGTCCCAACTCCCTTATATACTAAGCGCACATAAAACCAGCAGGGCACCAACGTAGACTATCACTGCTTATACAGCAGACCTTGATTCTGTGCGTGTGGGCCCTTAAGCGGTTATAGAAACACTGCTAAATCCCAATTCCCAGGATATCCGGGTGAGGGAGCCTGACGGACTCCATTTTCCCTACAGTGATAACTCTCGTAGTTGTCGTTTTTGAAGATCTCTTTTATTTCTTTTTAGACAGAGGGGTTCGGAATGAGACAGAGAGGTTGGGAATGAGAAAGAGAGGGAGAAAAATGTCCATGTGTGGTTGCTTCTCATGCACCCCCTACTGGGAACCTGGCCTGAAATTTAGGCATGTGCCCTGACTGGGAATCGAACCAGTGACCCTTTGGTTCGCCGTCTGGCACTCAATCCACTGAGCCACATCAACCAGGGCTTAAAATTAATTTTTTAAAAAGATTTCACTTATTTATTTTTAGAGAGAGGAGAAAGGAAGGAGAAAGAGAGGGAGAGAGAGAAATATCAACGTGAAAGAGAAACATCTATTAGTTGCCTCCTATAAACCCCCATGACTGGGGACCAAACCCCGAGCCAGCCATGTGCCTTGACTGATACTGACCCAGCAAATTTGTTTTGCGGGATGATGCCTAACCAACTGAGCCACACCAGTCAGGGCTAAAATTAATTTATTAATTCATTTAAAATAATACAATAAGAGAAGTAACATTTTTTAATGAAAGATAGCTAAATTTTCCAAAACAAAAATGTATTATTGAGAAGAATGACATTATTTTACATTTTTGCAAATTCATTTAATATCTGTTTTAATAAAAACAGCTGGATTCTCTTCTACTGTATTCAATTTGTTTTGACTTGTTCTGGTTAAAGTATATGAAGAAAATCTAGTCATACAGTTACGTGATTGGAAAAGGTAGTAGTATTTAAATAGACTTTTTAGGTAATTTGTGTATACTCTTTTTAAAAAATTTTATTGATTGATTTTAGAGAGGGGGAAGGGAGAGAGATAAACATCAATTTGTTATTCCACTTATTTATGTATTGATTGATTGATTCTTGTATGTGCCCTGACCCTGAACAGAGATTGAACCTACTACCAGTGGCAAATCAGGATGATGCTCTAACCAACTGAGCTACCTGGCCAGAGCTGACAGACATACTTTGCTTACCTCTTGCCAGCCAACTTTCCCAAGGGCTAGACCTTGTCTCTGATACCTGTAACCCCTAGACAGGTCATGACCCTCAAATGAACTGAAGCCCCAAAAATGCAGAATTGTCATACACTAAACTTGAGGTGTCACCAAAGTTTGGACACTTCAGTGATCGTCTTCATTGACCAGATGAACCATATGAATGCAGATGCTAATTTACACTACTGGGTAGGTGGCTCCCTCCGTGGCCAGCTCCACTGTTGGGTCAGCTTTCTAGCTTCATTATCTACCTGCTCCTGCTTCCTCCTTTTGGCCCACCACCCCCTGAAGTCTTAGTATGCTCCATAGACCAGGCTACACAAATTTGACAATTTTCACTGCTTTCAACGGGCTAGGTCAGCCTCAGTGAGACAAAATCATGAATTATTGAAAGAGGGTCTTAGGATGCTTGTTGAATATCTGCAAGGTATTGTCTCATTCAGTGTGAGGAGACAGAACTGGGAGACCTTGTTCTGTCCTCAAAATGTTTACATTCTAGTTGGATACTCCTTTGCATGTGTACATGCACACACACACGTGCACATGCACGCCTACATAGGCAATATAAATGATAAATGAATGAAACCAATGAAAAGTGCCAGAGGAGCTCAAAGCAGATGGCAGGTAAAGTAGTGAATATTTTAAAATATTTCTCTTTTAAATTTTGGTAAATATAACTTCTTGCAACTGAGTTTGTAGGATCAAGTTTACTGACACTACATGTATCGCCTTGTTTAATGCTTGATGACCTTATGAGGTAGATATTATCATCCCCATTTTATAGATGAGGAAGCTGAGAGGATAGATGATTTGCTTTATGTACAGCTAGTAAATGGCAGAGCCAGGGTTAGAACTATCTCTTTGAAAGCTTGTGGTCTTAGCCAGCATATGGCTCTGTGTGCATGACTTAGTATAGATGATTTTCCTGTTTTTTTACTCTCTCTGTTCATCTTACTACTGAAGGTACCAACATTCTGCCACCCTGAAGCTGCTTTCTAGGATATTGATTTTAACTGTTTATTAAGAAACAAAAGACTCAGAAAGGAACTTTGACCTTTCTCCCCTTTCCTGTCTAAGAGATTCAGACAGAGAAACCTGCTTCAGGAAGGAGGGTTTAGGATGTTGCCTTAGCCTAATTCGAATTAAGTATGGTTAAATACAAGGACTTCAGGCAGGTGCCTGTTAGCTAAATAACCCCTTTGTCCCATTGTTTCTGAGTGACCTAGCAAGGATTTTCATACCATGTGTGTTCCTCTCCTCTTCAACTACCTGTAAATCGTCCATTCTTAATTCTGAAATCTAATACCCTGTCCCCCTCCCTTCTCCTTTGATGAAAAATACCCAATGTTACCTCACTGTCTTTGGAATTTTCAGGGATGATCATGCCTATGTGAATTCCTCATGCATATGTATGTATTAAACTTATATTTTCTCCTGTTAATTTGTCTCTCTTAATTTGGTTATGAGTCTGGCCTGAAAGAACTAAAAAGGTGAGAGCAAGAGTATTAATATTTGTTTTAGCCCCCACAGTGTTAACCTCCCTGGTCACAGGCTCAGAAAGAAAGAAAATAAGATGCTTAGTTGTCTTGTATTTACCTAGTTGTTTCTGAGCTATTCTGGCCCTGGCAGGAAATGGCTTAGCAGATTCCTGGATTCCTGTTTGGAATAATCCCTAGAAGGAAGAATGGTAGATGTTGAATGAAGATGGTAAGTGCTGATACATTTGTTGTGAGACTGCCCAGGAAGCCCATAGGATGGCATAGGTGGTATATGGCTCATCTCCCCACTACCTGGGCCTCAGACCTGAAAGGAGGGCTATGATCAAGATATGGAATCTTTGGCCCTGGCTGGTGTGGCTCAGTGGATTGAGTGCGGGCCTGCAAACCAAAGCGTCAGCATTTCAATTCCCAGTCTAGTGCACATGCCTGGGTTGCAGGCCAGGTCTCCAGAAGGGGGTAGGTGAGAGGCAACCACACATTGATGATTCTCTCCCTCTCTTTCTCCTTCCCTTCCCCGTCTCTAAAAATAAATAAATAAAATCTTAAAAAAAAAAAAGATGAGGATTCTCTGAAAGCTCTAAGGAAGGAGTAATTAAACCCTGTGAATATAGGTTCAAAGCCGTAGCTCTGTCAAAATGAAGTGAATGCGTTTCTTGCCTGGTGTTCCTTTAATTATAGAAACACAGTATCCCTAACTGGCATACTCCAAATATTCCAAAGCACTCCACAACTTGAAGACTGTAGTAGTTTTAAACTATGTCTACAAATCACACTCTGTAACACTCTCCCTATCAAGAGTGGATTCTAATCCTCCTTCTCTGTAATATGGCCTGGCCTTAGTGACTTACTCCATGGAGTTGAACATGGCAGAGTAATAGCTAGGTTAGAAACGGAAATGCAGCTTCTTCCTGCTTATCTCTGGGGACATTCACCCTGGAACTCAGCCGTCGTGCTGTGAGGTAGCCCAGACCACGCGAGAACCGTGTGTATGTGTTTTGGCCAACAGTCCTACTGGGTTCCCATCTGACAGCCAGCATCAACTGTATGCGTTGCCACACACGTGAGAGAAGTCTTTGAGGAGACTGCTGCCCTAGTCACCACCTGACATCAATTGCGTGAGAGAACTCAAGTAAGAACCTCCTAAGTTAGCCCAACCAACACCTAGAACCATGAGAGATAATAATAATAAAATGATTGTTGCTGTTTTATGCCACTAGTTTGGGGGAAGTTTTGTTCACAGTGAGAAAACTCAAACTCCTTCCTGGATTGCACCACAAGCAGTTGCCATTCATTAATTTAATAACTATGGGGAGGGGGGAACAGGCAGACAACTGTACTTGAACAACAATAAAAAATGAATAAATAAAATGCAGTAAATATGTACAGAGTAGCTTCTCTGTGCCTGGCCAGTCCCACTGTGTTCCTCTTCCCTTCCTTAATGACAATGTTTATGTTCTGAGGCTCAAGAATGCAGTCAAGTCCTTGAAAACAAAGGCTCCAGTCCTTATGCTGTCCCCAGCCTCACAGTTGACCCAAGAGCTCAAGTGTGAGTCTCTCCCACTTTCGGGCAAGTCATGTCTGGTGCTGCTGGGGCATTCATTGTGCAACTCATGATGGAAGCAAACTGACTGAGAGCCTGAGCTGGGCCAGTTGAAATTGTGATAGCCCCAGCTGTGACAATGGCTTTGAGTGGCTGTGAGGCTCTTACGGCTTATTGTGTCTACAGTGGCTACTACAGGAAATGGGAAAAGAATAGACATATGAGAAAAGGAAGAGGAGTAGGAGAATTTATGGAAACAGGAAAAGGAGGAAGAAGAGGAAAAAGAAGCCTACAGGAAAAGGAAGAGGAGAGAGAGAAGGGGTTATGCTAACAGAGAAGATAGCCAGAAAGAGAATGGCTGTATTTTAAAACATGCAAACACTGAAAGAGAAGCTCTTAAATGAGAACTAAAATATATTGCACACTTACCGTGTGCTATTATTCTTAAGTGCTTTAAATATGACCTCATTCAATCTATTCCATATCCCTAAGAAGTAGGTATTATTACTATCTGCACCCCTATTTTGCAAGTAGGGAAACTCAGAGACAGACAGGCTAAGTAATTTGCCCAACTGAGTAATAGAGCTGGGAATCAATCCCAGGCAGTCTGGCTCCAGAACCTGTGCTCTTAATGACTGAACATTTTTTTCTCATCATAGGCAATGTTTTTGAGTCTGCCTTTTTGAAAATAAAAGCATATTTGTTCTTTCACAAAAGAATGAGGATGGAAGAAAAAGAAATAAGGGTGGAGGTAGGCGAGGACAAGGTCAGAGATGAAAGAAACAAGAGCCATAAAATCAGAGACAAGAGAGAAAAAAGTTGCAGGACAGAATATATATAATATATGATACTATTTATAAATTAAGGCACACAAAATTTTTTAAAGGAATAAAGATATTTTTGACTCACTGGTTTCCTGAACTTTCTGATTAGTTTTTGTCTGTTGTTACCTTTATTTTTCAGAATACTATTTATACCAATGGTGGTGAGAATGTTGTTCCTTGGGAAAGAAAAAAAAAAAGTCCTAAATTCCCTAATTCAAAATCTAGCAGATTTGGGGGATGTTGAGTGTTTCTACAGATAGTCAGGAGGCTTGAGAGACGAACCTTTTTGTGGGAACTTCCTCCCTCTGACTCTTCAGTGTGTATGTGAGACTTGGCTCCTTATGTGCTTAGAAGAACAGGATGTCCTGACTTGAATAATAAAGGCAGCCATGTGAGACCTCCAGATGAGGGTCCCCACTGCTCTTCCTGTGACCTGAATTAGCACCTCTGTTCAAAAACAAGATCCATGCTGGAATTCTCTGTTGTCCTCAAAAGATGGATCCCAAAAAGCTGGGCTGATGGGAGGACAGTGACGCAGTGCCTTCTTTGAGCCCAGAGCAAAAGTACCTGACTCGTCAGCACGGCTCAGTGGGCTCCATGGATAGGTGTGGGATTTTGTCACACACCTTATAGTGGGGCTTTGCCCAGCTGCCTGTGCTGTGCTTTCCTACCTCATCCCAAGTGCCTTACTGTGAACTATGAGTGTGTACTCCTTAGCTCTCCAATGCCAGTCATTGCTCTCTACAGACACAAGCCTGGCTGCTACTGGGTCTAAGCTTGTGTTCATTGCCAGCTGGGGGCCAAACTGTGAACCTTCTTCTGATGATAGCACTTAAATTATCAGGGGTCCCAGGGACCAACAAGCACCACTAAATAACATAAATAATTGTTATCATTTTATAAGTAACCAATGATAAAAATACTGTGCTGGAACAGAAGAAATTGATACCTTAGAAATAAGGTGTTTTTAAAGGGGTCAGAAAACAGAAAAATTTCTCCAATAGTCCCCAGTCCTTTTGATTCTCTCAGTCTCTCAGTGGCTACCTAGAAGGCAGATGGAGTAATCAGAAGACTCTGGAGTCACTATTGGACTTAACTGCCCTCCTTCCTAAACAACGGAAAACCAGAAGGATCTTCCCACTTGGTTACCTCAAGGAACCAGGACTCAAATCAACAATTTGGAGCAGAAGGAGGAAATAAACATTCAACCAGAATAGAATGAAGAAACAAGAATTTGTCCTGGCTGGTGTGGCTCAGTGAATTGAGTGCTGGCCTGCAAATCAAAAGGTTACAGGTTCGATTCCCAGTCAGAGCACATACATGGGTTGCAGGCCAGGTTCACAGTGGGGGGCGCGTGAAAGGTAACCACACATTGATGTTTCTCTCCCTTTCTTTCTCCCTCTTTACCCATCTCTAACAATAAATAAAAAAAATCTTAAAAAAAAAAAAAAGAAAGAAAGAACCAAGAATTCAAAAAAATGAGGAGAGGCTTAGGAACCTCCAGGACAACATTACACATTGCAACATCCAAAGCATAGGGGTGCCAGAAGGAGAAGAGGAAGAGCAAGAAATGGAAAACTTGTCTGAACAAATAATGAAGGAGAACCTTCCCAATCTGGCAAAGGAACTAGAAGTCCAGGGTCCAGGAA
>PVKM010040735.1:0-13360 GCA_004027735.1 Carollia perspicillata
GAGAAAATCTTTAGGAAATGTTTAATTCTAAGGTATCTAAGAATTGTTTTAATAACTAAGAGTAAGGCTCTGTTTCTTAGGTCAATCACTAATAAGCTTTGTGGAGCTGGAAAATTTAGTTAACTTCTGAAAATGAAAGTTTCTTTATTTCTAAAATTGAAATATACCTCCTAAATTACCAAAAGAATAAAATAATATACTGTACTACTTGAAGACAGCTTAGCATTGGCATGACACAACATTATTAATTATATTTTTTCCAGAAACAAAGGACAGTATTGTTAAACTTTTATTTTTAAAATTCTTCCTCTGTCTAGAACTGTAGTTCTTATAAAATAAGAAACACAAGATTGGAAAATGATGGCAACATTAAAAGAAAGGCAATGACCGGAACCACAGGACATGTGTGTAGTTAAAGGGGACCCTGAAGACAGAAAGAGGAGGGAGGAGATGGGAAGAGAATGATGAAAGACCAGAGAGGTGGAAATGGTTAGTCTCCATATTATTATTACATTCTAAATAATTGGGGGAAAAGTTATCTTTTCCCGAAACACATTCTGTTAGTGTCCTCTGAGCCTTAGGCACATGTGCAAGGTCCTTCAGGTTTGAGATTAACATATGGTGGTGTCCTCAATTTATGTACTTTTAAAAATTTAAGTATTTCTGACACATTTCTTTCTTTGTCTTCCGGTGTGCACACACAAAGAGCCAAGCAGGAGCTGCTTCTTTTATTAAGGGCACTCTGAGGTTGAAATAAAAATCACCATTTCATTAAACCAGAAAAAGACTAGATTTGCAATTGAATAGTGTAACTTGTTAGTTTTTTCTTTACTACTAAAAGGGTGCAAGTTGACTATTCTTAACCATTAGTATGGTCTCCATTTTCTGTAAAGAAATAAGCAAAAAAGTCAATGGTTCTTACTGGTACAGATTGCTACTGAAAATAGGAACAAAATTTTCTAAGTTATTCAAAATCAGGGATTATTTTCTCATAATCTGTATACTATCTGAAAACTAGTATGTCAAGTCTATACACTGAGAGAATAACATTTGATTAACACAATGTGTGTGGCAATACAGAAAACCTGAACTCTCTGATCTTAAATGTGTATAATCAAATGCATAATATACCTCCAAAAGTATGTCCTGCCTGTTAAATTCACTAAACATGGAGGCCATTAGGCTGATGTGGCTTTAATGCCATGGTGGCCTACCTCAGCAAACCAAAATCCAAGCCTGTAAATGCCTCAAGGTTACAATATTGAAATGCTAAGGACAGCCAATCATGAACAGCCAACTAAGCTCTAAGATACAGCCAATCAAATAATTTCTTTACTCTGCTTCTGTATTTTCTCTGTAAGACTTTACCCAAACTCCTGTGAGTGGAGCACTCTTATCCACTTCTGCTTTGGAATGACCCACTCCAACTCGATCTTTGTTCAAATAAACTTTAAATTCCTAATATGCCTCATTTTATCTTTCCCACGTCTCTCCAGCTGAATTTGCTCACCACCCCTATAACTATATAGTGAAAATAGCCGCTAATAAATTACTATTTGATACACATATCTTTTATCACCAAATAAAGAGGAATTGCCCAGTTACTCTGCAGAATAATTTAATCAGAAAAAAAGCTTGAAAACCTTTTGTTCCATACTTAAAGAGGATAATTTAATCTCAAATTTCAATGATGAAATTTGTCTATATTAAATTTTTTCTCTTTGGTTGTTTCTTGACATTATTAACACTGGTAAAGAAGAAAGTTCATTTGAGAAAAGTAAGAAAAGTTCATGTTTAATTTCTTGGAACCATCATAATTGTTACACACATCTTAATTTAAACCTATGCAGTTTTGATCATTTTCATGAGCTCATGAATGCCAAGCTTCATTTATTTAAAGACTGTTTAATCAGTTTTTAACAGAAATAAATTAATAAAAATCTAAGGGGAACAAACTCAGCTTACCCTACACAATTGTTTCCAAGTAAGAGTTCATTGAAATTGGTGAAGTAATTATATTTAAATATGTACTGAAAATAAATATACCTCTAAGTATTCATTTATGAATTTTTCTACATAATACTGATTTCTAGTATGTTGTTATTAATGTATGTAAAGAATTACAAGGATATTTGAGTGGTGACGAATTTCTAAGTACACGTATAGAGGCTTCCTACTTTAATAAACATATGGTAATAGGCCAGTTGGAAATCCACCAGTTAAAATACACGGAAAATTTGAAGGATTTTCTCAGTCAATATTTTTTCTAATAGACAGATGAGTCAGGTCACAAATATTCCTTCTGCCACCTTTGGACTACACAAGTCTTGCTAAATTAGCAACCATCTGAAGTGTTGGTAGGTTTCAGGAAATTGTGACACAATTTCTTGCAAACGCTTCATGGAATTTACTATTGTATAGTTGATGCTTGGATTTTCAAACTACAAACTGAGTTGCAAAATGCTAAAAAATACATGAATTTATTTCTAGATTTTCAAGTACAAAATGATGCATAAGTGATTAATTAGTAGAAGACACTTTAATATTACCTAGTAATAAAAGTATTATTAAACTGTGCTCTTGTTTATTGCGTTCTGTGATTTGTAATGTGCTCTACCATAAGCTCACTTTGTATACAAGGCTGAGGAATTTTCTTCAGCCAGATTCCCAATGGAAAGAGAATTGAGGACATAAGTTACAAAGGCAATGTTAATAAGGGGCAGAAATTCAAGCTCTGATAGTACATTTTGTACCTGGATATAGGAAAGAACTTTCCAATTAGGGCCAACAAGTAGAAACTAACTCCAAGCTGAGATTTATAAGAAGAGGTCAGCAGCGTATAATGAGAATTTGGAGCACATACATCCAGCTGAATACCTTTAGTATAAGCATACTTTCTAATGCCAAAAGCTAATGGCTCCAAGACAATAATAAATAATGGTGAGAGAATATTCTAGCCTTGGGTTCCAGAAAAAAAAAGAATTCTGCTGACCTTATATAATTTTCCTTAACAGTAGCTGAAGGAGTACTTCTACAGAGGTAGTTGCATGCCCCTAAGTGCCTCAGCTACACTAGAATATGTAAAATCACAGCGGACAAGGAAAAATCTTTCAGTTGAAAGCCATCCTATTCTCCATGGAATTTACATCTAGGCATATCCTTGTAGAAAAGAGAGAGAGAGAGAGAGAGAGAAATCAGTCACTGCCCACATTTCCATCACTCACTGTAGATCATTCAATACAAATTTCGAAGTACATTATATGAATTCACTTGGCACTTACAGCGTACCTACCAGAATAATCTCACAGCACTCTTGTGTATGGGGCCTCCTGGAGTTGTGCCCTGTGCAATCAACAAGGCCATTTCAACCAGCCCTGAAGTAATATTTAAGAACACAGACTCCGGAGTTGGCAGATCTGGAATCAAGTGACTCTAACCATGTGACTGTGAGCAAGTTAATGAACCTAAGTTTATTTTCCACATGCATAAAATTAAGATAATAGTATTAACCACCACCAAAGGTTACTGAGCAATAAATGGAAATAAAACATGTAAGGCACCACACGTTAGTGAGCTGTGAAACTAAACCATTTATTTAATTTGTTATTATTACCTTATACCAATCTTTGTAGAAAGTGCCGCAAAAAAATGAGCAACATGCTGGTTGACACAGTGAATGTGAGACACCTGGATTTTTAGAGATTAAACTCTTGAGAAATATTAAGAAGCCACATTACTCTTATTTAACTGTTACCATGAAACTGGACATCATACAATATGATGATGTGGCTTTGTGATCTCGTGCTGACTGATGCGATCCTCTGGGATCTGATGTATCGGTGCTCTCCTTGGCAGCCACACTGCACAAATTGCAGATCCCTAAGGGCCACGCTTTCCCCAGAGCCCAAGGCAATAGAACAGAGCAGGGCAGGGGTAGAACTGATAACAGCAAATAGAAACAGGATGATAAAATATTTACCCAGAAGACAGCCTCGTTTTGGAAAAGGAAAATGAGGTGCAAGAGCATTGTAGCTTTTTAGCATTTGTACAAGGACCAGGATAATGCATGTTGAAGTCATGTCATATCCATCCCAAGACTCGCAGCACAGTTACTATTCTTCCATGCAGGCACAGCCTAGAAGTCAGGTGTATCATTAACAGCAGAACGGATTCAGCGCCTTTTGGGGACTTTTATACAAATCCTTGTCTCTTCCTAACGCCTATCAGCTGACGAATTACCACAGTTCCTTACCACAGCTCCCTCCTCACACTCTTACTCCCCAAGTGTGTCTCCACCACAGGCATGCTGCCCACAATATACCTGTGTTTGGTTACTACCTTCAGTGAGTACAAAATAGATCCCAAAGTACACCTGTAGAGAGTTGCTACTTTGGGTACAAAAAAGGTTACACTGAAGGCTGCTCCTCCTGGCATTTTACAAATAAAAAAAAAGAGATACGCTGAGTTATTCTAGTTAGACTACAGTGGTTCTTAAAATGGCTTTGCAGAGGTTGTACCCCAGGGGATAGCTGGAATTGTTTGGAGATTTATTTTCCTCTCACAACTGGGACAGTATTAGTAACTTCAGGTAGATAAAGGCAGCACCTGGCCTATGGGGAAGTAGGGCAGGCACTTAAGACTCTTAATTTAGGGCAACATTCACTCACCCTTGGGGTCATGCCAGTGCAAGATTAAAATTCTCATGGTCCTGAAAACGAGTGCCCCCTGAAATGCTGTGCCCTGGCTGCCTCCCTGGCCTAACCCTAGTCCCAGGCCTGGGTGGAGGCCAGGAATGCAGCTAAACATCCCCCACAAAAGGAATTATCCAGTTCAACATATAACGAATGCTGACATTGGGAAACCCAGACTGGTTTAAAGAATCTTAAAAAAACCCCGAAAACCTAGGTTACAAACACTGATTCCCTCCCTTTTTTCCTTAAAGTTACAAATGTAAAATCACACATCTGTTAAATGTGCCTCAAAGTGAAATTATACCAAAATACAGCGTTTAGGTTAAATCCACTCTGTTCCTGTTCACATAACCTACCATGAGGTTAAATGAATCTGACCTTTACTTCCCCGGCCTTTGTGCTTAGACCCCAGTCTTCCCTCTGCTGCTGCGTCATGCGCTCAGCCCATCCGCCTTAAAGGTCCAGGTGCAAAGGTACCTTCCAGTCAACACCTCCCTGTCGAAATGTGACCTCTTCCTTCTCAGACTTCTTTCTTTCCCTTACGGTCCTTATTACACAAGTCATTTACTTATTTAACTCTCCCCATCCCTACACCCTCCAACACAAGCATGTACACAAATACACACTTAATTTAACTTCCTTATGGCCACGGACCACATTTTCTTATCTTTACTCTCACAGCCACCTCATTGTGGAATACTGACTTGAACATGTAAAGTCCTCATATGTTTTAAAGGACCGATGAAGCAGGCATACATATTACATAACAGACAGCGTGTGCTATAATATTTCCTGCTGGCTATCTGAATCTAAATTTCACATTGCATCATTAAGCCTTGTTAAACCAGTACCAACTTTCTTTTCCTGGAGGATATTCCCATCTATTTCAAGCTTAATATCCTAGAATTCCTTTTTCTAAAATGTATTGATTTTACAGAAAGACATGAATAGGGGGAGGAAAGAGAGAGAATTTGTTGTTCTACTTTTTTATTGATTCATTGGCACGTGCCCTGACGAGAGATCAAACCTGCAACCCTGCCATACCAGGACGATGCTCTAACCAACTGAGCTACCCAGCCAGGGCTCCCAACATTCTCAAGGTTTATTTCCGTTACGTAACTGACTTGACATTTTGCTACAAATAAAAGCACCAAATGGAATGTATTTTCTTCCCAATGGCCTATTCTAACCACAGAAGAGCTCATGTATTTGAGACCAAATTCAAGAAGTTATGAGCCTAAAATCAAGAGGAAAATAAATCTAATTCCTAAGAACAGTTGAAGAAATAGCCTTGTAATATGTCAAACTCTTCAGGAAGCTAAATAAACGCAGTTTGAAAGCACATTTCCATTAATCTCTACCTCACCCTTGACCTTAAAACTATTCTGAAACATTTCTAATTTTGAATTTTAACCAAGAATAAACTAAGACAGTCTAAGTCATTAATATCTGGCTACAAATACCTCCTTTTAAAAAAGAATACAATACATACGCAGTCAAATTTTCCAGCTGATTTTCCTTGAAACAAATGTATTACATTTTATGTTTCTAATATGTGACTTGAGGAAGGAAACTGAAGGCTTTCCCCCTATGGATACCATGAAATTACTGATTTTAATCTTTTCACCTTATTAGAGAACCAGGTTAACCTTTACCTAGTATCTGGGAAGATAAAAACTAATCTTTCAAGTTTATTATGAAACAGTTGCTGTGAGAATATAACTCCACTGAAAATTAAATTCATATACATGCATTACACACACACACACACACACACACACACACACACACACACTGGTAGGTTTTCTCAGGGAGCTGTTTGACTCTGTGATAAGTATGGATTATTTTAATTGTTTGGTCCATAGCCATTAGTTAGGAGAAGGGAGCTGATTCATTCTGAGCATCCAGTATGTGCAAGTAATTTCCATCTTTCCTTCGTCCCTGCTAAGAGAAGTTTCACCACCCATTTTTTGCCGATGAAGAAATGGCCTCAGGGTTTAGCAAGTTGCCAACATTCATACCATTAGTATACAGTGTTTCTTAAAGCATGACCATCCAACCATGTAAAACTACTACTCTCCACAAAACATTGCAATTCCATTAAACCTAGGAAAGGCAGAGAATATGCTTATATGTTCAGAGTGTTCCTCTAGTGGACTAATATATGCAACTTGACTTTAAGCTATAATAATGCTCAAAGTCAATCAAGGACAATGAGCTTCCTCAAGAAGAAATGCACCACATCGAGGAAAGCAACCACAACAGGAAGCCATCGTGGCTCTGGACTTCCGGCGGTGTACACAGAGAAGGAGGAGTCGGAGGTCTCGCCATTCAATCAATGCTAACCCAGCTCTCACTCCTTTGCTCCTTGTGCCAACAGTCAATGATTTGGACCTTCCATGTATGTGGCCCTTTGGTGACTATTATACAGCATAAAAAGGTGTAAATAAGTTTTTCTTCAAAAAGTGTATATGCAATACATAAAATATTTAAAAAGCAAAATAATATATGAGTTCCAAAAGAATTATTAATTCAGTGAGTGCTACGAAAATTCAAAAAGAGCAACAGATTATTCTAGCTGAGGTCATCAGGATTGGCATGGTTAAAAAAGATTAAATCTGAGCTGCCTTTGAAGGACAGGTTATATATCAATAGGTACAGACTGTAAAAATATATAAATTAAATCAAGAGATCAAAAGTTTGGGTACAGAAAGGCATACAGCATATCCAGGGGATGAAATAAATATGAAGCTTGAGAAACTCTACATAGGTACACATTCTTAAACACTTTGTAGAAGTAAGTTTTTATAGAAATAACATAAATATTGTCAACCACTTCCACTTAAAAGTTGCTATTAAAAATTTTATTTTTGACCTGGCTGGTATGGCTCAGTGGACTGAACACCAGCCTGTAAACCAAAGGGTCACTGGTTTGATTCCCAGCCAGGGCACACACCTGGGTTGCAGGCCAGGTCCCCGGTGGAGGGTGCCCCAGAGGCAACCACACATTGATGTTTCTCTCTCTCTTCTCCCTCCTTTCCCCTATGTCTAAAAAATAAACAAATAAAATCTTTTTTAAAATTTATTTTCTTTCATTTTATGACTTATGAGTCGATTATTTTTGTAGTTTAATGTACAACATGCATACTGGCCATAATATACTATTTTAAACAAATATGAGAAGAGCATATCATCTTAAGAGTTAGGAAATAGCTTTTAGACACAAAAGTTTTGATTATTATCATTTGAGAAAACTTAGTTCTCCAAATACTAGTCTACCATTGTATATTGCAGAAAAGGAGACAAATAGATATAATTAGATAAAAAATGCTTTGGCCGCATTGTTTGTGTAGCCTCAAAATTCACATGAAGCCCTAATCCGCAGTGTGATGATATTAGGAGTTGGGGTCTTTGGGACGTAATTGGTTTTAAACAAGGACATGGGGCAATGGGATTCTCATGATAGAATCAGTGCCCTTCTAAGAGACCAGAGAGCTTTATCTCTTGCTCTGTAGCTCTCACATGCCTGCCCCCTCTCATCCTTGAAGACACAGAAAGAAGGTGGCCATCTACAAGCAAGGAAGAGGGGCTCTCACCAAGAACCAAATTAGCCAGCACCTGGGTCTTGAACTTCCCACTCTCCAAAATTGTGAGAAGTGCTTGTTGTTGGAGGCACACAGACCAAGAACATGATGTGTTTTCCTCTTACTATATAGAACAGAACATAGATGTATAGCATATAATTATGGTCAATTGTGCTAACAACAGAGGTAGATTCCGTTCTGATGAAAGCCATAAATTCTGCCTATGGGACTCTGGAATCATTTCATAGAGAAAGTGACAGTGAACTGCGTTATGAAAGACAGGCAGTTAAGAGGAAAAGGTTTGATAGGTCATTTCAGACATAATTCTTGATGGAGCCTTCGCACATGATGACCCCGAGTCAGTGCAGGATCAGAAGGGGAAAAACCAAAATTGGAACTGTACGATGGCGCTTGACAGCAAAGGATAGCTAAGGATTACAACAGGAAAGGGAGATCAATATAGGTTTTTAAGCACAGACAGGATAGGACTGGATTTGGTTTTTAGTAAAAGTGCTCTAAGGGCAACGTGGAGAATTACCAAAGGGAAGAGAGAGAAGCTGCGGAATCATTCGGGTGTGAGACATGAGAGATCTCCACTAGACCATGGCAAGAGAAACAATCAAATACACAAACAAACAAAGACGTTGGATTCCAGGTTGTATCTTGAGTCTTAAGGGCTCGGTGAAAATGTGGATGTATTGAATCGTTGGTAAGAAATGTCAAAAAATGATCCTGGTGTTTCCAGTGGGAAAGATGGAGTGGATCTTGGTGGACTTGTAACATGGGCACGCTGTGACAGGACAAATGTCACATGGGCAATGGCCATGCAGGACTGCGGCCAAAGAGACCAGTTAGGGCAAGAGCTGTAGAGAGGGAAACCATCAGCATGCAAGGGCTGAATCGAAACTCCGAAGGCAGATGTGGCACCGAAAAAGCGAGTCAGGAAGGAGAAAACATGGGGTTCCAGAAACAGTATGAGAAAAAGAAGAGTCTGTGGAGCAGACAAAAGCACGAAGATTGTCGAATGTATAAAAAAGAAAGGGAACCGAGTGGAGATGACAGATTTTCCAGAGGAAGTCCTCATATTTAGTCTTACTTCCTCCGAAACTTTACAAGCAAAATATGCCATTTCTTAAAAGCAAAAAATCTGTCCTCAGGAGGCTGTTCCTCTCTAGCAAAATTAATGGCAAACATCATACATAGGATGATGAATAAATACAAATAAAAACATTGGTATAGACACATATGTACATAATTGTATAATAGCAGTTCATGTAAGAAATGAATATGTACTTTACATGGCACAAAAAATCTTAACACAGTGGTCTATCAAATTTTACATCTTTCTAAAAGAAATTTATTTAATTTTTTCTGATTAAATGCAAAAGCAATTAATGGGCTTTTTCATCACTAAGGTTGCAACATGATGCCACAGGGAATTACTTATGGTTTACTGCACTGATTGTGCGTAAGCTCTCCGTGGTTCCAGGTCAAGGTATGAAGCAGAGCCTGGTGTGAGTGATGGGAGACCCGTGGGGCCCTGCAAGATTGGCTTCCTTTCTAATGAGGGACAGTTTTAGTTCCAAGACTACTCAGCTGTGAAACTGAAGTAATAATGTGAATCGATTTATACACTCTGCATTTAAAGGTCGAGTACTTTCAACAACTTCTCTCCATGTTCCTGAGAGTAGGAAAAAGCTATATTAAACATATTTATAAATGTTTTAAGAACAAGGTCTCTTAATGAATGGTACACTGGAACTCCTACATGATACACATTCCGATGGAAAGTTTAAATCGATTTCACTCGGTGGCAGAGAAATTAGAACTGTCCCAGTTACCGTTTCGTTTTCACCACACAAAACTTACTGCCCTTGTCACGCAATTTCCCCAAGATGTCACGCCCTATAAGACTGAAAGTACAGAGGCAAAATAATAGAAGAAAAAAGTAGTAGCAGCTTGTATTTTAGAGTTCCTCTGTTCAAGAGTGTATTCTAACACATTAATTAACAGTATATTCATTTCTGTGACAGGAATGGTTGCTGGCAAGCAATGAGGAGAACCTAGAACCTGAAGTCAGGGCTCCTCTGTTTGAGTCTGGCCCTGCTCTGCATTTACGTGACCGCGAGTGAGTCACTTAAAGTCCCTGAGCCTCATTAAGTACGTCTGTAAAACGAAGAGGTTTACTGCATTGGTCCCCGTTGCTGAACTGATGAGATGAATCAATGAAAGCACTGGGTTCATTGTAACAGATTGCACAAATTTAGAGCTTTGTTACCTTTATTTACTCTTTTTTAAGTTACAAAGGACTTGGAAATAACCGAGAGCGTAACTGCATGTACGACTTTGTGGGAGTTAGGGTAAGTCCTGACCTTTACCTTTAAGTCACACGGTCTTCCCTTAGAAAGAAAACAAAACAAAAACCACCAAAAACTAAAAATAAAACCTTCAAGCACTTACCAGGAGTACAGAGAAAGCTAGAGCTTGAAATGTTTAAGGTTTTCCTAGAATTATTTAGGTAAAAAATTAGACTTTTCTGTAAAATGCTCATGATTCGACTTCTATAATCTATAACTGTACCTACTAATATACTCTGCTTTTACTTCTTTAGTGATCTGCCCACATAATACAAGGTTTCACACACAATAGACTGTCAATAAATGTAGGAAAAATTGAAATAGGAAAATCTTCAGCTGTGAAATGTTACATATAATATACCTCAGATGATGTAATTTTTTAAAAAAATCCATCTCTTTAGGTAACACTTCTATTACTCAAATACATTTTACATAAACACATTGTACTAAATGTCTCAGCAAATTAACAAGTTGTTTTGTTTCTATTTCACCACTTTACATTAGTCAATTTGTGTCTCATTTGTATTGAAGAAACATACCTAGGAAAATATGTTTGTACCACATCATCCTAACCCCAGGCCACAGCCAATTAGATCAGGGCTTCCATCAATTAAGGGGAAAGAAATAACTAATATTTATTGACTAGTCACTATATCCAAGGCATTATTCTTGCTTTGTACCCTCCACATGTAATAACTTATTTATCACTCAACACAACCACGATGTAGTACTATTGTTGTCATCCCCATTTACAGATGAAGAAACTAAGTCACAGAATCCTAAAGAAATTTTCCAAAATATAACATGCCAGCAAGATTTGGAGCTTAGATTCAAATCCAGACAATTCAGAAGTACTTAGGCTCCGACCATTACTGACATTGTCCTAAATCTTTTGTACCACCTTAATACCATTTTTAGTTGAGGCTAAGACAATCTGATTTTCTATCTCAAGAATTTGAAGTACGCATAGATAGACTGAGTCAGTTGGACTGCGTTGGACCCTAGAGGTGAAAGGTCATTTAGCCCTGCAACAAAATGGAAAACTGGTAGGCCCCGGGGAAAACCAGCCCTGGAATACCACTTCAGCAAGAGCTGACTACACTTCCTGAAACCAGGGTCCCAGAAAATCCCCTGAATTTCCAATTACTGAATTTGTTACCTGAGTTAATTTGTGCAAGTCCTTGCCCTTGGCAGTACAAAAATTCCTCCACTGGGAGCAACTAAGAGTTGTCCATAAAATATAAAAAGTAGATAGAAAGGAATGTCCAGGGAATAAAACCAACTGAAAGCAGAAGTCAGGTGGTTAAGGGGAGCACTTCAGTCAGGTGTCCTCTCAGAACATTTGATGTACTTAGTGGACCTGACCTTGATGGTTCACAGCCCAAAGGGTGTTTGCAGTAGACCACAAGGCCCAAGACCACCTGGGTGGAAAGCTACAAGATTATATGCCCTCCTGTGACTCCATAAAACTGCATTATCATTGTACCAGAAACATACACAGGCAACACACTACAGACTGCTGGTGGTTGCAAAGAAACTAGTCTGTCCTTAAACTTGGCACTAATGATGGGGAACAAAAAATAGTTCATGAGGACTCAAGACCAAGCGATTCCCCAACATGGTTTTACAGCCAAATTGTATACTATCAAGGTGGTTCAGACATCTAAAACAGTTTACGGTGTTGGTTAATGTCCCAAGCCTTGGAAGAAGGAAATGTAAATTCTCTCAACTCGTTAATCCAGTTTAGCCCAAGCTTCACATAATTCCCATGTGATAAAGATCCAGGTTATGCTCCTGTGCAAGGCAATACAAAGCAAGAGCCCGGAGAAACTACCGAGAGTAGAGTCAGCTTGATAAAGACATTACATAGCAAAAGCAGCAATCAGAAAATATAAGTTGAATATGCTTTAAATAGAAAGGAATTAAAACGTGATTAAAAATAAGAGATCATGAGAATTACAAGAACTAAACATTAAAAAAATATTTGCCCATATAAGACTTCTTGTTGAAACCAAACAATCCCCTGCCCTCAAAAAAGCAAATACATAATAAATACAAAAATTTCCAATAGTTATTAACTGTGGGAAAGGGGTGTGGGGGACAAGGAACTTAAAAGCTATGGTGACAGACAGTGAGAGGTGCTGGTGACAGGGCAGATTAATTCACCAAGGAACAGAAGAAAAAGCCAAGACACACACACACACACACACACCATTTGTTTTTTTATTTCAAAACCAGCAGTATCATCGGTAGGGAAAAGCTGTTGCTCCAGGGCCATTGGTCATCCATACAGCTAAACACGACACCACACAGAAAATTATTACCAAATGAATCACCAATCACGATAGAAGGAAGCCATAACTGAGCTATCCAATCCAATAGTCAATAACCACATGAGACTATTTACATTTAAACTTAATTAAAATTGAGTTAAAAAAATTTGGCTCCCCAGCCACACTGGAAATTTCAAGTGCTCAATAGTGACGTCTGGCCAGTCACTGCCATTGAACAGTGCCAGATAACAATGTTTGCATCAGTGTAGAAAACTCCATTAGACAGTGCTGAGAGACATTTAGGATAGCAATTTTATGAGCTGGGAGTTGAGATGGATGTATTAAGCAAGAAATAACAAGGTAGACAAACAAAAGAATGGAAATAACTGATAAGCTCAGTTATTAAAACTCAGAACCATTTATCAAAAGATACTATATAAAAAACAAACAGAAAA
>PVKM010040736.1:0-13334 GCA_004027735.1 Carollia perspicillata
TCCTCTCTCCTCTGGTCACTGTCAGCCCACTCTCTATTTTAGTGTCTTTAGTTATATTTTGCTTGTTTGTTTGTTTTGTCATTTAGGTCCCTGTTAAAGATGAGATCATGTGGTATTTGTCTTTCACCACCTGGCTTATTTCGCTTAGCATAATGCTTTCCAGTTCCATCCATGCTGTTGCAAAGGGTAGGAGCTCCTTTTTCTTTTTGCTGCATAGTGTAAATGTACCATAGTTTTTTGATTTATTCATTTACTGATGGGCACCTAGGTTGGTTCCAACATTTGGCTATTGTAAATTGTGCTCCCATGAATATAGGGGTGTATAGGTTCTTTTGGATTGGTGTTTCAGGGTTCTTAAGATATAATCTTAGCAGTGGAATTGCTGGGTCAGTTTACAGATCCATTTTTAGTTTTCTGAGAAAATTCCATACTGATTTCCATAATGTTTGTACCAGTCTACAATTCCACCAACAGTACACTAGGGCGTCCTTTTCTCCACAACCTCTCCAACACTTGTTGTATGGTTGTTTTGTTTATGATGGTCATTCTGACTGGTGTGAAGTGGTATCTCTTTGGGTTTTAATTTGCATCTCTCTGATGGCTAGCAACAGTGAGCATCTTTTTCTGTGTCTCTGAATCCCCTATATGTCCTCCTTGGAGAAGAATCTGTTCAAGTCCTTTGAAAATTTTTAATTGGGATGCTTGTGTTCTTAGAGTGGAGTCATGTGAGTTCTTTATATATTTTGGAGATGAAACCCTTATCTGAGGTATCATTGGCAAATATGTTTTCCTATATGGTTGGTTCTCTTTTTATTTCAATACTGTTTTCTTTAGCCTCACAGAAGCTTTTTATTTTGATGAGATCTCATTTGTTGATTCATTCCTTTATGTCCTTTGCACTAGGGGACTTACCAGTGAAAATGTTGCTGTGTGACATATCTGAGAATTTCCTACCTATGTTTTCCTCTAGACATTAATGTTATCATGGCTGATACTTAAATCTTTTGTCCACCTTGAATTTACTTTTGCGTATGGTGTAAATTGGTGCTTGAGTTTCATTTTTTTGCACATAGCTGTCCAGGTCTTCCAATACCATTTGTTAAAGCAGCTGTCTTTATTCCATTTTATGTTGCTGCCCGCTTTCTGGAATATTAATTGACCATAGACACTTGGGTTTATTTCAGGGCTCTCTATTCTGTTCCATTGGTCTATGTACCTATTTTTTATGCCAGTACCAGGCTGTTTTGAACTCAATGGCCTTGTAATACAGTTTGTTATCAGGTATTGTGATTCATCCTTTTTTGCTCTTCTTTCTCAAAATTGCAGCAGCTATTTGGAGTCATTCATGGTTCCATATAAATTTTTGAAGTGTTTGTTCTATATCTGTGAAAATGTCATTGGTACTTTAATAGGTATTGCATTGAATGTGTAAATTGCTTTGGGTAGTATAGACATTTTGATAATGTTAATTCTTCTGATAAATGAACACAGTATATGTTTCCATTTGTTTGTGTCTTCCTTGATTTCTTTTTTCAGTGTTGTGTAATTTTCTGAACACAGGTCTTTTACCTCCTTGGTTAGGTTTATTCCTAGGTATTTTATTTTTCTTGTGCCATATCAAATCAGATTTTTTCTCGATTTCTGCTTCTGCTGTTTCATTGTTGGTATACAAAATGCCTTTGATTTTTGGATATTGACTTTGCATCCCACAGTTTTGCCAAATTCATTAATTAGGTCAAGTAGATTTTTTTTTGGCAGAGTCTATAGGATTTTCTATGTACACTATCATGTTATCTGCAAACAATGGCAGTTTTGTTTCCTCCTTTCTGATTTAGATGCCTTTCATTTCCTTATTGTCTGATCAGTGTGGTAAAATTTCCAATACTATGTTGAACAGAAGTGATGAACATAGACAACCTTGTCTTGTTCCAGATCTTAGTGGAAAAGCTTTTAGTTTTTGCCCATTGAGTATGATGTAGGCTGTAGGTCTCTCATATATGGCATTTATTATGCTGAGGAATGCTCCCTGTATTCCCACTCTGCTGAGTGTTTATATCATAAATGGGCACTGTACCTTGTCAAATGGTTTTTCTGCATCTATTAATATGATCACAGGTTTTTGTCTTTGCTTTTGTTTATGTGATGTATTATATTTATTGATTTAGGAATATTGTCCCATCATTGATTTCCTGGCATGAATCCCACTTGTTCATGGCGCATGATCTTTTTAATATATTGTCGGGTGTAGTTTGCCAATATTTTGTTGAGAATTTTAGCATCTATGTTCAGCAGCGGTATTGGCCTAAAGTTTTCTTTTTTGTTATGCCTTTATCTGTATTAGGATAATGTTGGCTTTGTAAAAAGAGTTTGGGAGTCTTCCATCATTTTGGATTTTCGGAAAAATCTGTGAAGGATAGGAGTTAGCTCTTCCTTAAATGCTCTGTAGAATTCTCCTGTGCAACCATCTGGTCCAGGGCTTTTGTGTGTTGGGAGTTTTTGATTACTGCTTCAAATTCGTCTGCAATTATTGTTCTGTTCAGGCTTTCTGCTTCTTCATTGAGTTTTGAAAGATTATATTTTTCTAGAAATTTGTCCATTTCACCTAGGCTTTCAAATTTTTGGCATACAATTCTTCATTAGAATTTCTTATAATGCTTTGCATTTCTGTGGTATCAGGTTTAATCTCTCCTCTTTCATTTCTGATTGTGTTTATTTGGGTCTTCTCTTTTTTTTTTTTTTTTCTGTCTTGATGAGCCTGCTTAACAGCTTGTCAATTTTGTTTATCTTTTCAAAGAACCAGCTCCTGGATTCATTGATGCTTAGAATTGTGCTTTTAGTCTCTATGTCATTTAATTCTTCTCTGATCTTGGTTATTTTCTTTCTTCTACTTGCTCTGTGCTGTTTTTGTTGTTGTTCCTAGTGTTCTTCTAGGCATAGAGTTAGGTTGTGTTTTTGAAATAGTTCTATCTTTTTTTGGTAGGCCTGCATCACTATGAACTTCCCTCTCAGGACTGCCTTCATTGTGTCCCATAAGTTTTGAATTGTCATGAGTTCATTTTCATTTGTTTCCAGAAATTTTTGATTTCTTCCTTGATCTCATTCTTGACCCATTCATTGTTTAATGACACGATATTCAATCTCCATGATTTTGAGTGTTTTGGGTTTTTCCTTTGGGTTGGTTTCTAGTTTCAGTTTCTTGTGGTCAGAGAAAATGCTTAATATGATTTCAATTATCTTGAAGTTTTTGCTTGTTTTTTGTCCTATCATGTGGTCTATCTTTGAAATGTTCCATGTGCATTTGAAAAGAATGTGTATTTAGCTTCTTTGGGATGAAAGGTTCTATACATATCAGTTAAGTCCATTTTTTCCAGGGCATTGTTCAATGTCACAATATCTTTGTTGATATTTTGTTTGGAAGATCTATCCATTTTTGACAGTGGGGTATTCAAAGCCCCTACTATAATTGTGTTGCTGTCAATATCCTTCTTGAAGTCCTCTAAGATTTTCTTTATGTATTTGGGTGTTTCTATTTTGGGCACATATATATTTACAATGTTTATGTCTTATTGGTGGATTCTTCCCTTGAGTATTATGAAGTGACCTTCAGGGTTTCTCTTTATGGTTCTTTTTTTGAAGTCTATTTTGTGTGACATAAATATTGCTACCCTGGCTTTCTTTTTCCTGTCTGTTTGCTTGGAAAAATTGTTTCTGGCCCTTCACTTTCAGTCTGTGTAGGTCTTTTGTCCCGAGGTGGATCTATTTTAGGCAGCATATGTGTGGGTCATGCTTTCTTATCCATTCAGCTATTCTATGTCTTTTTATTGGAGCATTTAATCCATTTACATTTAAGGTTATTATAAATAGGCACTATTCATGGCCATTTTCATACCTGTGTTCCTCTCTCTCTTTTTTCTTTCCTTTCCTTAAAGCAGTCCCTTTAGCATGTCTTACAGAGCTGATTTGGTGGAGGTATATTCTTTTAGACTTCTTTTGTCTGGGAAGATCCTTATTTGGCCTTCTATCTTGTTTGAGAGCCTTGCTGGGTAAAGTAGCCTTGGTTGCAGGCCTCTGGTTCTCATTACTTGGATTATTTCTTGCTATTCTCTTCTGGCTTAGAGTGGTTCCACTGAAAAGTCAGCTGCTAAACTTATCAGGGATCCCTTTTATGTTACTTCCTTTTTCTCCCTTGCTGCCTTTAAGATTCTCTCTTTGTCTTGGAATTTTGCCATTTTAATTACAATGTGTCTTGAAGTGGGCCTCTTTGGGTTCCTGTTGCTTGAGACTTCCTGTGTTTCCTGGATTTTTGTGACTTTTTCTCTCATCAAATTAGGGAAATTTTTCATCATTACTTTTTCAAGTAGGTTTTCTATCCCTTGCTCTTCTTCTCCTTCTGGTATCCCTATTATACAAATATTGTTATATTTCTTATTGTCCTGCATTTCTCTTAATCCCTCTTTATTCTTTCTGAGCCTCTTTTCCCTTTCTTGTTCTTTCTTGGTGTTTTTATTTTCTACTTTGTCCTTGAGGTCACTGATCCAATCTTCTGCTTCATTGATGCTGCTTTTGATTCCTTCCACTGTGTTCTTCAGTTCGGAAATTGTGTTCTTCATTTCCTCTTGGGCCTTGTTGATGTTTTCTATTTCCTTTTTCATGTTGATATAGTTTGCAGTGAGTTTATTGTAATTTCCCTGTAGTTTCTGGTAATTCACTGTGAGCTCATTGAGCTTCTTGATAACCATTGCTTTAAACTCAATATCTGATAGTTGAGTTGCCTCTATTTCATTTACCATTTTTTCTGAAGTTTCTTCCTTTCCTTTCACTTGGGGTTTGTTTCCTTGTCTTCTCATCATTTGCGAGACTCTTCTTGTTAGCCTCAGTTTCTTAAATTGATCTATTCTGATTCTCTCGGTTTATACTGTGAACTTCTGTGGTAGAATATGTTTGAGATTCAGTGGTGCATTCTTCTTGATCTGCAGAGCTCACTGGTCTTTGGGCTGTTATGTAAGTTGGCTCTGTGTTTGATTTTGGGTTTTGATTGTTGTTGGGTCTTTCATTGCTGGGTTCTTCCCTCCAGCTGGTTAACTGAGGGTCACTCTGCCCACCACCTCCTATATTTTGTTGTATTTGTGAGGGAAGGTTGTGTTCAAGTTGTTTCTTCCATGTGTACAAGGTTTTGAGAATTGTCTCTTGCTCTTGTTGAGTTTTTTGTTCTGGGTAATTTCTTCACTATTTTGCTGTATTTTCATATAGGTCCTGGACTGAGGTTAGTGTGGCTTCCACTCCCTCCTTCACCTTCTGTTCTTCTCTGTTTGTGGTCTTTTGTTGTTGTGTTTCCTCTTCCAGTGGGTATCCTGGTGTTCACAGCTTCCACCTACTCTTTTTTGTGATCAGTTGCAGGGGGAAAGCAAAATGGTTTAAGACAGCATGGAAGTATTCTATTATATTTACAGTCGCTGTTGATAGAGAAGATATAGTAGATCCTTTGTCTATGTGTAGGGTTAACTTTGATATTCCACCCAACTAGCCACGTTTTACAAAGGATAGAAAGAAGATAAGACTCTTGTTGGGCAGAGAAGAATTTTGAGTTGTGTCTGGAAAGCAATGAGGTTGTAGGTGGTCAGATTCTGAGGTAAGGTGAAAGCAAAGGATAGTAAATAAGTGTAGTGTGTGACATAATAGAGTTAACTGCTACAGTAATAGAGTTCGGAAAACTGTGAGGTGTGCTAAGATCTGGGAGCCATGTTGTGTAGTATTTACAATTGTGTAGAACACCTATTATTTACAATACAGGTATAGCAACCAATCATATGACAGAATCTATGTGATCTGGATAACAAAAATAGGGAGTACAAGACCTTGAGTAGTGTGCTAATGGAACGCAATTGAAGTGAAGACAGTAAATTACCAATACACTATGAAAGAGAGAACAGGGGAAACCTGTCAAATGATACAATTTAAACAGCCAAGTGAAGTGGATTGAACAGAAAGAAGAAGAATGGAAAAATACTATTAAAATAGAAGATGTAAAAATAATGAAAAATAATAATACAAATATGCAATATCTTGCAGGTTCTCTGTAATAGCAAAGTGAAATTTGTTGCACTGTCTCAGCTGTTGGGATGCTCCCTCTTTGGTTCCAACTCTGGTCTTTTCACAGTTCTAGGTTTTTTTGTCTCACTTGTGGGTATTTAAAAAAGGAGAAGAAGAGAAAGGAAAGAAGAAGAGATACAATTAGAAAGGAAGAAGGAATAAAACAAGAAAGAAGGAAAGAGAGGAAAAAGGAATCGAGAGAAAAAATAAATATTAAAAAATAAAGAAATACTTAAAAACAAACAAACAAAACTTTTTCTGGTTTCAAACTGGCCAAACTGGTGTTTCTGGTTTTGCTGTCTGTAGCAGGCTGAGGAGCGATTGGTTTTTTGCTTTTCTCCCTTCCTGATCCTCACTTGGTCAGCTTTGCAAGCACTCACCCCAGGGCTAGTCAGTGCCCTCTCCCCAGAGCTAGCCTGTTTAGCCTGGCTAGTCCCCGTGGACTTTGGGTATGGAAGCCAGGCCTTCCTCAGAGTGCACTCTCCCAGGGTTTACAGGTGTGGCTCCGCTCTCCCTGGCTTACAGCTGTGCAAACTTGGGCAGGCTGCCTCTGGTCTCTTAGTTTCAGGTGCGCACCCTTCCTAGGGTTATGAGAAGGCATGCAGGGCCTTCAGCACCCACCTCAGGAGTGCTGCCTGGCTTGGGGGGGGGTAGGAGGCCAGAGTGATTGCTGCAGGAGAATTACCCAAACATTGTCACTTTTTTCACTTTTTCTTTTTGAGAAATTTCTACTACTCAAGCCTGCTGTTCTGTACAGTGGCCTGGCCTCTCACAAAGCCCAATTCTCCAGCCAGACCAGGGACTATAGGGGTCAGGGCCCACCTTGGCCCGACTCTCATCTGTCCCCAGCTGGCATCCACAGGCTCCATGGGTGCTCACAGCCCCAGTGTGTTTGCCACTTAGTCCGTATTCCTCTCTCTGCGACTTTAAGTAACCAGGTCTCTCCTGGTGCTGCTCATACCTTGTTTAGCCAGAGGGGGGAGCAGTTTACCTAGCTCTCTCCCAAGAACACTGTGGTAGACCCAGCAGGTGCTGGGGCTGGGATTGGAGTTGTAGCTGCCCTTATCCCTCCTTTGGTCCCTGAAGCACTCTCCTTACTGTCTGGTTTTTCAATGTCAGATATAATTTTTGGTCTAATTCCGTATAGGCTGGGGTACTATTGGCTGTTTGCTCTGTTCCTCCATAGATGGGCTAGGTTTTTCTCCCAAGTGTAGGGGGGAGTGGGATCTGCTTCCTCCTACCTCACCACCATCTTCCCTTTCCCTAATGCACATTAAATTGATTTTAAAAATCCATTTCAGCAATTTACTCCTGTGTTTTCCAAGTACTTCACCATAAAATGATAGGACTTGGAAAGATGTGGATACCAAGAGTAACACAACTCTATCAGACAGACTATCCTCAAATCACTCTGGAAAAAAAGAGATTAATCAATTCTCTTTTAACATAATTTTTGTTCCAGTAAAAAGCAAATATTTTTCTAATGCATAAAACATCCTGAAGTGCCACTACAGGCATTTGTAGACAAAGGGCATAAAAGAAGAACATTTGAAAGAAAGAATAATATATTGTGTCAAAGATTCCAAAAATAACTCTAATACCACAGATTATAATGAAGTATTAAACAGCAAATGTGTTTTATTGCATAATAAAACAAGTTTAGAAATCACAAGGTTAAATGCACTCAAATGTATTAAATAAAATGAAATGGGATGCATTGCAAGATTCTCTAGAATTTATTATCCATGTGCATTATAAACCTCAAAGATGGTGAAGTATATGTGGCATTAGCTTTCCATAATGCTGAGATTTAAAGTTAAGCAGTAAATTTCATATAAATTTACCTTGTAGCGAATAGAAAATTTGATAGCACATAATGGATAGGAGAGAATTAAGAAATACAGGGGCCCAGCAAATAGAACACCCCTTTTATATTATAAAATCTCTAATAAAATCTTTACAAAATTATAAGCATGTAATTATGTAACATAACAATATTATACTCAAGCACACCATATGACATTTTAGGTGAAATATTGAAATTAAAACTAAAAATTATTTCACCCACGTTATTACTGTACCAAACATACTCAAGCAGGCTTTACTTTTGCTGAACCCTCTATATCTCCTTATGCTTATGGCTGCTCATGATGACATGTGCCTGTCATTTTCCCTACTCTAAATTTCTTTAAAGATTTATTTATTTATTTATTTATTTATTTTTAGAGGGAGGGGAAGGAAAGTAAAGAGAGAGGGAAACATCAATGTGTGGTTGCCTCTTTAGCATCCCCCACTGGGGACCTGGCCCACAACCCAGGCATGTACCCTGACTGGGAATTGAACTGGTAACCCTTTGGTTTACTGACCCATGCTCAATCCACTTACATATGTCAGCCATGTCCCCTACTCTAAATTTTTATATAACACATAATCAATCACTAAAGAAGGAGATGGTAATAGTGATCAGATAATGAACGGAATGCTTACATATGCTTTGAAATCTATTGCAGTTATTTTTCCAAATTGCTGTCCCTAAACCACCTATCCATAAGATGTTCCTTAGATAAAGAAAGTTTCAAAAATCCTGCTTACAGTTCCATATCTTTCTAATGCAAAAATTTTCTATAATTTATAAAAAGGTGCTGCTTCCTCAGTACACTTCATTGCTATCTGCCAAAATAAAAATGCCATAATAAATATTGTTTTCTTTGGCTATGTGATGATGTTCAATGCAGCCTTTCACAACTACACATCAGGAAAAATCATAATTCACATCGATTATCTACAGTGGACACCCCAGGTTCTGGAAAAGCCCATATGACATAGACATTTCCATGTACATAATCTCATGTCTCTCAAACTTTCTCAACCATGAATTTACTTTTGTGTATAACACACTGACTTGTGACAGATTAGTATTTCTTGTCCACACCTTAGGGAACACCCTTATTTGGAGGTCAGACATATGAGAATATCAACTACTATACCTTGGAAGAATAATTGAGAGCCTAGAACCCTGAATATCATTTAAAGTAGCAGCAAGACAAAGATAGCACTTGGTGTTATATAGTGTTAGTTTCACTAAGCGAGGAGGAATCTCACTGGCAGAAAGAGGCTCTAAAATTCAGATTCACTCTACAGAAGGCTGAGACCAGCAGCAGAAACCACATGAACAGTAATAATAAAAAGTGAGGAAATAAAGAGTGTGCCCAGTGGCAGGGAAGAAAAGATGAAAAGGTGACACAGAGTAGGAGTGGTGGATTCCAGAGGAGAAAGACATTAGAAGAGAAGATGGTAAATTAGGCTGTTGGCAATAGCAGGAGCAAGAATGAAATAGAGGACAAGAACACTACTGACAAACAGAAACAATCTAAATTAACCTACTAACTAAGAACAATCTACTGCATGTATAACTGCATGTTAGGAGCAAATAGCTGCATGTTAGGAGCAAATAGCACTAGGTCATTCCCACATGCATCACTGTGTTGCAGTAGATGACCATGAGGGCAAATAAGTTCCTCCTTTCTCTGAAAATCTCCCCATATTGGCACTGAAAGTCCTATATTCCAAGAAACCACATAGTAGCAGTCTAATCAGGATGGCTGCTCACCCTGATCAGCTCTAACTTAAAATAGCATTGTAGTCCTGGGCCAGTCTGTAAAGCATCCCTTTAATAGTGCTTAGAACTATTACTATTTTTATATCAACTACACACATCATACTAAAAAACCCCATAGGCTATAGTGCCAGTTAGTAAAAAAAAATTTCCTCTTCCATAGTCTGTGAGGGAGCTACATTGCATTAGAAGTTAGTCCATAAATTGATGTTTACCATAATGCTTTTAAATTCATTAAAAGCTTAATATTCTCCTTGTGTACTATTTCACAAGGTAATGTGTTTTGTGGGAAAAGTTAATAAAAATGCTTAAAATGAAAGTTTCCATATTCATGATATTTTTATCTTACATTATAGAAAATTAATATATATGGAAGGGTATATTTTCTGATGGTGTTTTATAAGAAGCATTGCTCCATCAATACATAATGTTACAATCTGTTATACACTTTCCAACTCACCTTTCTAGTTATGTTTTCAGGCTGATTGTTGAGATTAATTTATGTTCCTTAATCACTCAATGATACAGATTTTGGGGCAGATAGCCCACAGACATGTACAGTGACATAGAGAAATTAAGCTAGGTTGACAAACACCATGGGGATTCATTGTGCTTGTGTGCTAGATTGAGATAAGATTTATGTGTGAAATTTGAATGTGTTCTGCCATGCCTGAAACCAATAAAGAGAAAAAGGCACCATGGGAAGTAGGGGTGTGATTTTCTTCTTGAGTCACCGGTAACAAGGCAGGAAGTACTGCCTCTTCTTACCATGAAAATAACACTGAGATACTGCCTCTTCTACATTCAATCTTGTGGTGCTCAGATAATGAGAAATTCCAGCATGGGGAACCTTCAGAGGCTGGAAACTCCTACTTTTCTATTTCATCTCAGAAGTAGATAGAGAAGAGCCAATGGCAGGTGGATAGAATAGCAGTCACAAAATAGCTAGCTGAATCACATTCAGTTTCCAGAAGTCAATTTTGGGGCATTACTACACAGCAAGAATGTAGTGCAGGTGAAAAAGTATATTATATATACCCACTGGGGTCTTATGACTCCTAACATTTCTTAGGCAGCCACACATTCACCATTCCAAATTCTTTTCCATCTGTTTTTCCAGTAATTATCTGGAGAGAAAATTTTAAAACTATCGGAAAAATGGAGGCAATTTAGGCAGTCCTACTAGCTCAGAAATTAACTTTCAATGAAACACTGAATAATGCACTACTAATTGTCATATATAATGATATTTAATATTTTAATTTAAAGTTATATTGTAAAATATTTAATGAATTACACATACCTCATTGAATAAACATTTAAAATTAGACAACCCCCAAAATTATCAAGATAAATGTATAAAACATCCACAGATCACCATTAATACATAACCATTGTTACTAATAACTTAATCATGTATTGCAATCAACTCTCTTTTTACATTCATTTTTTTAGATTATGTGATTACAACAGCTTTGTAGAACATTTAGAGAAATTAGCAAAACAATAAAAGGAAAATAAAATCATCATAACCCTATCATCCAGAGATAATTATTTTCAATAATTATTTTATATCATTTCAGTCAACCACTCATAAACACAAACAGAACTATGTTCCTTAGTTTTGCAAAACTAAAATTATACTATCTAATTTTGCTATTAGCTTTTTTTTACTCATCAAACTATTATATAGTTTAGTCTTCAAGGAAATTTGGCTGTATTCAAACTATAATTGGCTTTCTATTTTATTATTTTATAAATACTCTTAATTTATTTCTTTATCAGAATCTTCCCAATGTTAGTGACTATCTAGTAATTTTCAATATTAGTGACATTTTTTATCAAATTCTATTCATTCATTTAGCATGTGTTGATAGCTGGTATACTGAGTAGCAGGTGTAGACTGCAATCCAGAAAGCAGTATTATGCAGAGCTGATAGAGTATTTATAACTGGGAAAGGGAGTCAGTGGGCTGAGTGTAAAAGGAATCCTAAGAGTAGATTCTGGGGAGTGAGGGTGTCAACATCAATGGTTGAGGGCAAATCTTCAACTAAAGAGACTAGATATGTTTTTAAAATATTAAAACAAATGGAAAGGATTCTTCTTTTTCCTACTCACAACAATTTCTTCAAACACATTCCTTGACCTCCTACGGGATGTTGGGTGGGTCATAAAAATGCCAGTACAGGGGCCAATATTTGCCCTTACTTTCTCAAAAGCCACCTAGGAGTAAAGATGATCAGATATGTGTTTTAGAAAGAACACTTTGGCAATAGTGCAGCAAACAATAGTTTAGATTATTAATTGCAGGAGATCCATAAGGAGATTATTTGGTTATAGTGTATGCAAAAGTAGATGGTGAATCAACTAAGTGGAATAAGTAAAGATGCAGAAAAATGTGAGTGAAATTTAGGGTGTTGAATAAACAGAAACTGATGACTGACTAGCTGTGTATATAAAGAGATGTGTACCAAAAAAAGAACTGGATAGATGATTGTGTCTTTAATCAAGATAGAAAGCAAAATAGTTTTATTTTGGGGGAGTGAAGTAGTGAGATATAATCAATTAAATTTTATACCAGAAGTTTGCTGGACTATAGATTTGATACAAAGAGATACTGAGATAGAAATACAGCTTCAGGAATCACTAGTATATAGATAATATTTGAAGTCAGAGCAAAGGGCTGGTGATAGATTCTTGGAGATGATAAATATTAAGTTCCAGGAAGATCATGAGGAATTGGAGGGAAAAAAAAGTAGGAAAGAACAATGTTAGAAATCTAAAGAAGATCAAAGAAAGGAAGATTCAGAGATGCAAATATTCAATGAGTGTCTGTGAATAGTAAAGATTAAGGATACTCATGTCAATTGGCCTCACAGTGGTCAATGGAGATCATTTTAACAGCAACTACTTTAGTGATGAGAACAGACACTAAATTTCAATGGTTTCAGGAATGAATGTGTGTTGAAAGCTTGGAACCAGCCAATACACCAAATCTTTACAAGAATTTTAGTTATTAAAGAAAGAAAAGAGCCAGGGTCTCAACTAAAAAAAAGGACTTCATAAATTATGATATTTTTTAAAAATGTGAGATATGTTTTCAAACTAAAGAAAAAAAGCCAAAGACCATAGAAAGCCAAAACACATGAAGAAGAATAATTAACTGATGGACCAAGCAAGGAATTAAAGGAGAAGGAACAAAAGAATGATTTTCAGAGCTTAATCAGATATTGCTAATCATCTGAGATAAATATATGGCCTTATATATTATATATATAATATATACACTATATATATTGTATATATTTGGTCTTAAATGACCATAAATAAATATATCCCCTAAAATAGGGGCACAGGAAGTATCCACGAAGCAGGTTGCCTTTGGAGATTTTATGGGATTGATTTTGAAGAAGACAGAAGCTGTCTCACTGACTTGTACAGCAACAGCAAGTCAGTCTCAAAGTTAACATGTAAAAAAAAGGAAACTGAATCTTACAAGTATTAGGTTTAACCATCAGACATTACCATTCCTTAATTTCAATGTCTCTGGTTGTATTTTGCTTGCTTGTTTGTTTTGTTCATTAGGTTCCACTTATAGGTGAGATCATATGGTATTTGCCTTTCACTG
>PVKM010040737.1:0-13356 GCA_004027735.1 Carollia perspicillata
GGGTTCATCAGATAAATAATGATTGTAAGGAAAGGGTAAATACTTGGGGGAAGCAAAAGGAAGTGTACTATGCGGAGGGCAAGATGGCTTCCCAGATTGATTCATGTGCTCTTATTGACTATTTTTGCACTATAAATCTCAGTTGAAGAGTCTCACTGTCTCCAAAATGGGGGCCTGGAAACCCCAAACAAGAGTACAATGGCTCACCAGGGAAGGCATTAACCAACCTAAATGCTGCTTTTTTTCCCTGAAGAAATCTCCTCCATCTGTGCCAGAGTCATTATCTCTGCCTTCCTTGGAAAGGAGGAAATTTGCGCTATCAAAAACAGGATTTGTGTGGCCAACCTGACTTCAAAATTATTAAACGATAAACTTTCCAAATGAACAATAAAATGAGTTCAAAGTTGCCTCTCCACTTGCTGGGTAAATGATAATGGAGCCACATGCAAAACCATGTGTAGAGAGGAGAGCAAGATTCCTGGAGCCTGACCCACAGACATGCTCCAACAGAGCTCCGTTTCAAAGGCCTAGCCCAATATTAGGGCCCCTACAAAACTTGATGATTGTTTGGTTATTTTGTATGTAAGTTGTCTCTTATTATAAACTGTGCATGCTGCTGTGTTCTTACTATATGGAGAGTGTATCAGATAAGTACTGCTAACCATAATTCTGCATAACAAGACATCCCAAAGCTCAGTGGTGTATAATGAGTATTTATTTCATGCACATATATCTGTGGGGCAGCTAGGGTTAACTCAGGTGGCTCTGCCCAACATATTTTCATTCTTGGGCCCAGGAACAGGGATAGCAGCTATCTGGGGAGAGATATATTCATGGTAGAGGTTGGAAATACTCAGAGGGGTGAGTGGAATGACACAGTTAAGGCCTAGGTTTAGAAGTAGTGCACTGTGGCTTCCATACACATTTCAATGGCTAAAGCAAGTCATGTGACCAAGTCCAATATCTGTAGGACAGAAACATACTCCTCCCCTGATGGCTGGGGAGAGGGAGTGAATACTTACCAAATGATAAGCTAATCTGTACAGGGAGGGATACTCATATTTATGATCTTTTAGATGGGAAAACTGAAACACAGTGAGATCAGTGTTATGTCTGTGCAATAGTCCTCAGTTGGAACTTAGAGAAAACATTTTGTATTGATTACCAGAATTGTTATGTACTAGGCCATTTTTTTTGCATCTCCTTTTAGTCATCACAGATATCATTATTTTACAGAAGGAACCAGAGTGACTCTCCTACTATCCATGTAATGCCAAATGGCAGTGACCATGTAGTGACCTGGCCAGGTAGTTAAAAGTTGATCAGAGTGACCCTCATAATTTGTATGATGGCTTATCATTAGATTGCATGGCATGGTTTCAAAGGTTTTCTCTTTTCAAAGTCAGTGAACTGTTAGTTAAAACCCATGATCCCAGGAGATCAAACAATTATTGGATCATTTTATGGCTTGAAACTGTGACAATGGGGCAAACATAAACAGTCGTTCAAGGGTCAATTCATATCTTCCCAATTGTCAAGGTAGCAGAGAGCCCAGCAGAAGGTGGTCTTAAGGCCAGTCTGGTTTGGTCAGCTTGCCCAAAGTAATGGGGGGATGTGGCCCTTGTGGCCTCACAGTCTCTTCATCCTTAAGAAGAACCAAGGACAGCTTCTTCACCTCTCTTTGATGTCACATCTTGGCAATGCTACTCTTTCAGAAAGGGGCATGCCCCACATTACTTTCCCTGCCATGTGCACAGACTTTCATCCGAAGGCAGACCGAAAGAGAAGGAGCTGCCCGGTGGTCCCGCGACTGTGGTGAATTCCGGGCCACAGGGGCTCAGAAGTGCCTTTTACACAGAATCCTTCCAGAGCCCTGAGACCAGGTTCTGAGAATGGGCCTGGCCTCTGGAGAAAAGGCACTTGTAATTGTTCATTTTTATTTATTGCATGCGTTCACCAGAACTCATTTCCTTTTTCTCCTGAGTCCACAGATATTTCTCAGCCTTCCTTGCAGCTGCATGGGGCCATGTGACTGAATTCTAGCCAATGGAACATGGGCTAATGTGATTGGCACAACTCCTAGGCCTGCTAGATGGGAACCTCTCATGGGCATCCCACATGCTTTCTTCCTGTGGTCTTGCTGGGACGTAGTGGACCATCTCAGAACCCATAGATGTTCTTCCCACTCTAAGGCCAAAGAAAGTTCCTGTTATCGAGGCTCACATTGTGTTGTTAATGAGACCCATGACAGCTAACACTGATTGAAGACTTATTTTATGCCAGACATTTTATGTACTTTATTGCATTTTAACCTGAAAAATCCACTGACATTTATCATATACATTTTATTGTTGAGGAAATTTAGGCTCAGAGTAGATGAGTAATGTGCCCAGGATTGCACGACTAGACAAGTGGGCAAGTCAGGAATGAAGCCTGAGTTAGGGACCCTAGGGATTGTGTACCAATCATTAGCCTTGCTGGCCGCCCTTTCTCTGGGCAGCCTGAGACTCCTGCTTCTCCTGGCCATCTCTGGAAACTAGAGGCTGCTTTCTTGACACTCCAGAGTGATCAGGCTCTCCATGCATGGCCCAGCCCCGGCCAATCCCTTTCCCATGAGCCAAGTAGAAGGACACTCCCGGTGGCCCATGCTGCAACGCCATTCATCTTCATGTGGCCTCTGGTTGGAGATAGGCCTCCATGAGCCAGCCCTTTCATTTAAAAAAAAAAAAAAACACAACAACAACAAAAAAAAAACAGCTTACCCTTTTGCTCACCCACACTGGGAGGCTGAATCCACAGGAGAATCTTTCCTTATTTGCCCTAATGATGGAAAGACTGATTACCTATTGCTCCGCTTTCCAGATTGCTGAAGCTGGGAGCAAAGGGAAAAACACCATCCAGGCTACTGCATCAAAGCATGAACTTTCCAGAACAATGATGAATAGGCTTGAATAGGCCTGTGTGTACCCTCATAGCATAATAAGGTGCTGGCTGGCAGATGCTCGCCAAGAGGGGCGTAGACACTCCTTGCTGGAATCAGAACTCCTTTTTCTCTTCCTGGCAGAAGTCTGAGCTCCTGACACTGTCACTCAACCTTGCTATCAGTTTCCAGGAAACAGTCAAAGGCAGCTCAGAAAACCAGCAACGCCCTGGGAGGTGGCTTGGGGAGAGGGCAGGATGGCAATCAGCATAGAGCAGGGTTTCTGACCAGCTGAGCCTAAACTCCTCCACATTCCTGAGGTGGCCATGGTGTGAGCCTGAGGCTGTTCCCATGGTTATAATTGAGGAAGTCTCTAGAGAACTGGTCAGAAGTCCATCAGCCTTGCCTGGAGTGTTTGCTCTGTCACTTCTTAGTTGTGATACCATAAATTAATCTCTTAATGTCTGAAAGACTCAGTTTTCTATGTGTATGATAGAGATTTCAGAAGTAATACTACTCTAAAAGGTGAGGACCTGTGCCATAGGCAGACAAGGTGCTCAGCAGAGTATTAGCCTTTGTGATGCCCATCTAGGCTACTACCTTCTAGGCACAGCTTGTTTGGTCAACAATATTTTTCAAGAAAACATTAGGGCACTGGAAGAAAGTCATGGAGAAGCCCTTTGGTATTTCTGTGGTCATACTTTTGGGCTGGAGTTCAGGGGAGAGGCGTGATTAACCTTTTAAGCTGCACCCCTTGTTTCTCTCTGCTGGTGAGAGTCTGTCTGGAGCTGAAGGGTACGTCGTAAGTGAGGCTGATGTGTTTTTCCTAGCGAATGAGCTATCAGCTTGCCCCATTTAACCTCAATGGCCTGTGTCCATTTGCTTCACATCTGGAGGTGGCACCTTTTTTCTGTGATGGAAAAGGCTGGAGAGTGTTACTGTGGATGAGATAGAGGCAATGAAGAGGAAAAGGCTGACCACCAAGGCAGTGACAGCCACTTTGGTGTAGATCCTGAGAAGGTGGCAGGGACCAGACTCTGCAGTGGAACCAGAGGGGACTAGCTTTTGCGATGAGGAAGGACTCCTATTGCAAGAACACAATAAAGCCCTGGCCCATCTAGTCTAGTCCAGTGGCAAGTTTGTATTTTAAGAAGTCTAGGGCAGACAGAAATTCAAGTCTTTATGTTCTCAACATCTGAGGGGGTTGTCTTGGTTTGGATTCCTCCAGAGTCAGATCCTGAGACAAGGGTTTGAGTGTAAGGATTTTATTTGGGAAATGATCCCAAGGATTCTAGTAGATCGGGGCGGAGTACGGGATAGGGAAGGGACATAGTGTGATGGGCTAAAAAATGGCGCCCAACAGATTTCCATGTCCTAATCCCTGAAACCTGTGGATAAGTTACATGGCAAAGTCATTGCAGATGTGCTTGTTCATGTTCTTGAGTTGGGCAGCTGATAATGGATTATTTGGGTGGGCCTTAAGCGCCATCACATGTACCCTTATAACAAGAAGGCAGAGGCAGATTTGACACACACAGAGCAGAAGGCAGTGTGGTCTCAGTGGCAGAGGTTGGAGTGATGGGACCCAAATCAAGGAATCCTTGCAGCCACCAGAAGCTGGAAAGTTTCTCCCCTAGGGCCTTCGGAGGAAGCATTGCCCTGCTGATACCTTGATCTTGGATTTATGGCCTCCAGATGAGTAAGAGAATAAATTGTTGTTGTTTTAAGCCACCAAGTTTATGGCAATTTGTTACAGCAGACCCAGGAAACTCACACAACAGGGAAGGAAGAATGTTATTCAGGTGTGTTACTCAGCTGGTTTTGTCTGTGGGCAACTTGGACTTAATCTGACTTGGGGGATTCTCTTGGAACGGTGAGGAAACACTTCCCAGCTGCCTCACCCGAGGGGCAAGGAAACAGGAGTATTTATTCACCAAATGTTAGGAGATTTGCTGTCTTGGGGACATCAACTCCCTGGCTCCATGGCCTGCTCTGTGCACCACGGCAACGAGCCCTTCATACCAGAGAATGCCACCAGGCAGAGTTAGCTGCTGCAGGTTCCTGCAGTGAGAGTTTGCCAGCATGCTTGGAATGAGGGGACGGAGTCTGCTCTGGAGGTCACCGTGGATCCTACCTGCCCCCGTACCTAGTCCAAGTCCACTGTGATTATTTTTGTTATCCCAGTGCCTGAAACACCCATACAGCAGCAGCCTGTCACTCTGCTAGCCCAAGGACCCTCTTTCTCACCCGTAGTGTCCCGTCCCTGTTCTGTCATCTCTGCTACTTGAAAACTCTGAGTCGGGGAAGGTGAGCCTTACAGGTGAATAAATTTTGGTCCCATCACAACTATAGTGAGAAGCAAAAGAGAAATGGATTTATGGACAGGACTGTAGAAACGAACCTCCTCCCTGCCACCCCTAATTAAAGAAGAGAAGCATCATGTGGGTGTGTGTCCTGGTGGCCCAAACTCTCCCCCTGCCATACTTCTTTAGATCATGTTTCTCTGTATTCCAGGTGCATTTGGGTGATGTACAGAGGACACCCAGGAATATTAATTATCCATGTAGGATGCTTTACAGGTTACAACTCAGCTTTAGAACTGGTGTTCTAGTTACTTCTGATAATGAGAGAGTGAGGATGGCATAACTGTATTAATCATTTTAACCATTAACCACTGTTAATCAATAATCATTATCAACCAAATCCATTTTTACAGCAGAGAAAACTGAAACTTATGGCTTTGCTTATTCACACTTATTCAAAGTGTGATCTGCAGACCTGCAGGGTCAATGTCACCTGGGAACTTGCTAGAAATGCAGATTTTTAGGCCTCTTGTTGGCCTGCATTTTTTGAAAATAGACTTTATTTATTTATTTATTTTTAGAGAGAGTGGGAGGGAGAGAGGAAAACATCAATGTGTGGTTGCCTCTCCCACGCCCCCTACTGGGGACCTGGCCCACAACCCAGGCATGTGTCCTGACTGGGAATCAAACCAGTGACCCTTTGGTTTGCAGGCTGGCACTCAATCCACTGAGCCACACCAGCCAGGGCAAGCCTGCATTTTGGTCCACTTTCCAAGTAGCTCATTAAACTTTGAGAAGTGCCGACTTATTCTAACTGAGGCCTGGGTTCTCCTGTGACTCTAGCAACCTGGGTCTTCTCTGCAGGCTTGGGGATAGGGAATGGGGTGGCAGAAGAAGATACCCCTACCTTCAAGGAGCTTCTTCTGGGGGTTGCCCTGGGGTCTGAGGCCCCAGTGACTCAGCAGGCCAGTCTCTACGACCTGTCCACTTTCTCTTCCTCCAAGTTGATAGAAGACAGTTTTGTTTTGTTTTCTAAAATTGCTAGCCCCAGTCTCCAGCCCTTTGCAGTTGTGTGTTAAGAAGTGGGAAGCTGATACTTGGTATTGTGAGGGTGTGGAAGGACAAAGCCACTGGGGGAGGGCAAGAATTTAGGGTAATTTTCAGTACTCAGCTTCCTCTGGCAACCACCCCTTGCCTTTTCCTTTTCTGTCCCAAGTCTCTAGGGTAGGGGGACTGTGTGCTTTGCTTTGCTTAAATTCAGAAACCCCTTGCCACCCCCTTGGTCCCCTGCTCTGGTAGAACCTGTCAGATTCTGCTCCCTAAACCTTTCCATGTTCCAAATAATCCTGTCTTTCCCATAAGCTCTTTTGAATTCTCTTGCTCACATAACATGGAGAAGAACCGTGTTGTTATGCCAAAGCTGGCTTCTCCCACGAGCTTTTGTCACACAAATAAAATAGATGTTTGCTTTGTTCCTTGTGCTCCACTTTTTTCACACTCCCAGGCGCAGGCTTTTTAACAGCATTTATTAGAAATGGAAAAGAGCGCCGTTAACGACAGCAAAGGGCGCCTTGTGCATTCTCCTGATCCTAGCTCCTGCCCCTCCCTGGTGCCCGTGTTTTTGATAACGAATGCCACAGAGGGACGGAGAGATGAATGGGGGCTGACAAGTGTAAACCATTATTGCATTCAGCTCTTGGGGGCTGGCGCAGGGTGCCACCATCAGAGCTCCCGAGCTGCCGCAGCAGGAGAAAGCACTTCCACTGTTCTCCCATGTCCTAAGGTTGCACTACTACCCATGTGCAAATATTCTTCCTAGGATTAAGAAGCAAATATATAATCTCCTCTGTGTACTCCAAGGAGCCTGCCGTTGGTTGCTTTTCCTTGGGGCTCCAGAGAACAAGGCTAACCTAACTCGATAGGATAATAGACAGATGTGCCAGCACTAGGTAAACTGTCAAGCACTGTGCCTGAGTACAGCACAGTCGATGTAAGGTGGGGTAAGAGCTGGATAATACGGAAAGGGAAGACTGAGAGGAGTAATGGATGGTAAGAAAACAGGCCAGACACTGCACTGGAGGTAACGACTGTCTAAGACCTAGCGGCTTGCAAACAGCAGAGGTTTATTTATCACGGCTCTGGAGGGTGGAAGTCTGAGATCAAGCACCAGTGTGCTTAGGCAAGGGCCCTCTTCTGGGTTGCAAACTTCTTGTTGTATCCTCACATTGCAGATGTCTGTGGGGTCTCTTTTATAAGGGCACTGCTCCTATTCATGAGGGCTCTACTCTCATGACCTAATCACCTCATGAAGTCCTCACCTCCTAATACTATACCTGGGGCATTAAGCTTTAACAAAACAACTGTGGGGTTGGGGGTGGGTGGCACAAACATTCCGATCGTAGCAGCGATTGTAAAATGCTTAGTATCCTTAGTATACTTTCAGTATAGATTCCACCCCTGCTCCCTGAACTCTGAACCTAGTCTGGGTCATCAAAGTCCCTCTTGGTATAACATAAAACTTAAGCTCAAAGTTCCAGTCTGGCCTAACTATTTCAGTCATCAGTATGATTGTCAGCTTCTTTGCAAACATATTCTACATCTATTGATATAGCCTGAATTGCAATGGCCATTTTGTTATTGACAGGTCGTTTTTGTCAATTATGCTTCACTTCTGATTATCTGAGCTTATGGTCAACCAATGAAGCCTGGTCTTTTCTCTAGTAGGCTGACACTGTGTGGCTCTCACTAATTTTCCATCGTATGTGTATGTGTATGTGTATGTGCATGTGCATGTGCATGTGTATGTATATATATATATACACACACACATATGTGTGTATAGTTTTAAGAGAAAAACTTTGCTCTAATAAATAGTGACATTTTTAATAGTTTTAAATGTTAACAGCTTAAATAAACATGGCAAATAATGGTCCATCCAAGTAGACAAATCCTTACGTGGGTTTCCAGGGACTTAAATGGGATCGGTGAAGTGGTGACCAGAAGCAGAGGGGGGAGAGGATCAGACGGTAGATGTGGGAGCCAGCCTCGTTGATGGCCCCAGGGACCCTGGGCTCCTAGTATTCACACCCCTGTATAAGCTCCTCCCAAAAGGACTCACAGGGCCAATCAAGTATGGCAGCTGTTACAGTTTGTGACTTCTGAGGGTAGATCATAAACCGCGCCACTCGCACCCTGGCCTCGGATCTCTCACTCCCGGGGAAGCCAGTCACCAAGACATGAGAAAGCTCAGGCAGCCCTGTGGAGAAGTCCAGGCGAAGAAAAACTGGGGTCCCCTGCCAACAGCCAGCACCAATTTATCAGTCATATAAAAAAGCCACTTTGGAAGGAGATTCTCCGACCTCAGTCAAGCCTTTGGATGACAGTCGTCCTGGTCAGTCTCTTGGCCGCCAATAGAGTTCCTCCAGGCAGAATTGCCCTGCTAAAGCTCCTGAGTTTCCGACCCACGGAGACTCTGAGTGATGGTAAATGTTTACTGTTGCTCTACGCCATTGAGTTCTGAGACAGCAATAGGCAACTAATACAGTGGGTAGAATCTTGGTGCCAGGGACAGCTGAAGGTCAAAACTAGAAAAGCTGATTTTTGCTTTTAATCTAAAAGTTTGTATAGAAAAACCCCCCCTGCATTGTAGGAAGGGAGGAGAAAAGTAGAGTAGCCTGTCATTATCCATGGGGGACATGTTCCAAGACCCTTGGTGGATGCCCAGAACTAGTACTGAACCCTACCTATGCTCTGTTTTTCCCTATACATGCACACCTATGATCAGGTTTAATCTAAATATTAGGCACAGTATGAAATTAACAATAACAGCTAGTAATAAAATGGAATAATTATAACAATATACTATAATAAAAGGTATATGAACATGCTCTTTCTCTCTCTCTGAAAACATCTGCCAGCTGATCCGGTAGTCGAGATGGCTACTGCGTGTCCTAAATGACTAGTGGGCGAGTAGCATGTGCAGTGTGGAGATGCCGGAAAAGGGCTGATTCATGTCCCCGGTGGAACAGAGAGGGCTGGCGTGAGATTGCAACACGCTACTCAGAATGGCCTGAATTTAAAATGTATGAAAAGTTTATATCTAGAAGTTTTCCTTTCATATTTTTGGAATTGACCATAGGTAACTGAAACCACAGGAAACAACACTGCAGATAAGGGGGGATTACTGTATGCACCACTCAGAGGCCTGGGAGGTACCACACCCAGATCCTTAACACATCAAATTACAGGCTTAAAAACATCCGCACGTACAACAGAAGGCCCCGGTGGACATTGCAGTGTGGTCATCAGGGGAGGCCAGATCTTGCGACATTGGTGGGGGGAAGATAAAGCCTCCTGATGCTTGGCAAAGGGGAAGAAGGCGGTTTTTGCCATAAGTTAGCAAACTTCAAAAAAGCTTTTTGAAAAGTATTGTCCAGTGAAACATGCAGTGTCTCTAATGGATTCTAGCCTTTTTTTCCAAGAGAGTAAGGCTTTGAAGATCTGTAAAGGGGTCATGGTATAGGCTGAGTGGAGTAAAACACTCCGGCTTTCTCATTAGTTGAGATTTTTTAGTTTCTGAGAATGTGACATGAAGTTCAGTTGACTGTGGATTGTCATCAGTACAAGGACAAAAATAAAAGCCAGACAGTAAGGATCAGGAACTTGGCAGAGCTGGGTGGCCAGGGCCAAGGTCAGGGCCAAGTGAGAGGCCTTGACAGTTGTTACAAACATGGCTGCTCAGATATTTTTAGAGGGACTGTCAACCTCTGTGATTGGGATAAGCAATTCTCTACTTCACCTGGAGTTCTCAGGACTTATTTTCCAAAGTTAAGGGGATAACAAGGCGTCAGTTAGTGTTTTACTACTTGGGGGTTTCTAAAGAAATCCATTGGCTGGGCCAGGATGAGGCCATGGGTGTCAGGCAGTGAAGGAGCCTGGATCTTGCCATGGGAGATCCACATCCAGATAGTATGTAGAGACTGCACGGAAGGTGCTTATCAAAGCTGATGATACTTAGAATTACTGTTATTTTCCAGAGAGTAAGTCATGTTACCTTTTCCATAAGATGGGCCTCTCAAGGGGATTTTTTCTTCCGAATGAAAATAAAATGCAACCAACTTAAGAAATAAATAACATTGGAGAATTTTTTTAAAGACAATTATAATGCCTTCATCCAGACACTCAAAAATCTCGGTGATTTTTACATTTTCCATGGACAAAGAAAATGACCACAAGAGAGATATGGCTTAGTCAAGAATGATTTGATGGTAACAGCTTAAATTCCACTGGAAACAAAACGAGCAAACCAAAGTAAATCACAGCCAAAATCAAAAATGAAAAGAAGAAAGAAAAAAAGTAAACGCACCGATGGTTCTGTGGGACACTGATTGATTCAGCTCTCGGCCTCGACTCCATATGTTTCTTGGTTCAGATTCTCGAGAGAGAGAACTGGAATGGCACGAGTGCCCCGGGACTCTTCTCAGGTAGGTGGGGTAGGAAGGCCTGGAGACGGGGGCGCCCTGGTGGGTGAGGTGGAGTCCTTATCAGGTAGGAGGGCCCTGAACTGGACACTCCAAATGATCCTCCACAAACTTCTGCCCTGGTGGGGGAGCGCTGGTTAGCTCATAACTGCACACCTTGAAGGGCCATAAGAAATATAAGGCTATAAAGTTTCCAGGTTTTTGAATAAAGAAGGAAGGGAAGAGGGTGGAAGGGAAAGAGTAGAGAGAGAAAGAAAATTGTTGTAAGTATGCAGTGCAATAATTGTGCCATAATTAGTTGTTGTTTATCTGAAATGCAAATTTAACTGGGAATCCTGTATTTTATCTGGCAACCATACCCAACAGTTGTCCTTCTCTCCTGGAGCTGTCATGAAAAAAGACTCGGGAGAATTTAAACCGAGTCTCCGACTAAATTTTCCATGCTTCAGGGCTGCTTGTGTCCATGTTCTGTTTGTTCTTCTGTGATCTGTTTTCATTTTGAGAAAAGAAATTTGACGTGAGGATAAAGCAGAGAACCTGACTTTGTGTCCTGGCTCTGTCTCTTAGAAACTGGGTGATGCTGGGCAAGTCATTTGGTTTCAAGGTGCCTCTGTTTCCTCACCTGGAAATCATGGATAGTCATGTCTACTTCAGAAGATAGCTGTGGGCGTAAGCTTATGCAGGTAAATTACCCGCAGGATACCAGTCATGTAGCAGGTGCTCAACTAATATGTCTGTCCCCTTCTCTTTTTCTCCTCATAGTCTGAGCAGAAACACCGCTGTCTGTTATTGTTATTTACTGAATAGCTGTACGCCTTTATTTTCCAGGTACAGGATAATGCCATGTACAAGCATGGTCTCATTTAATTCAAGCAACAGTTGAGTGAGATGGCTACTATTTTCATCCCCAATTTACTGATGATGAAACTGGGGCTCAGTTTGGTGTAAGATTGGTCCAGGGACACAGTTTCTGAAGGACAGAACTGGGATGTAAAGCCAGGCCCTGTGGGTCTCCAGAGGGCATGCTCTCAGCTTTCACTCACACATTTCTTGGCACTCACAAAGCACACATCCGCTGCCGGAAATACGAGACTGGTGCAAGGCGCATGGAGCATCTGCAGGGTTGGATCCACTGTCTGTCCATGCGTGGCTGTGTTGGCAAACCATTCATTTCACCAGACTTATTGCATGTTCACGCTGTTACAGACTTCTTTCTGGGCACTGAGGTGCAGTGATGATCAAGACAAAGGCCTTCCTCACAAAGTATCTGTGCCAGTTAGGAAACAGACAATAAACAAGTAGAATAGACACAAGTAAGACATGGCATCACACTGTCGTGTGTGCTATAAAGAAACTTAGACAGGAACAAGAGCTGTGACTCAGGCCTAGGCAGTAGAAGAGAGGTGTTTTAAGTAAGGGTGTTCACGGGAGGCTTTTCTGAGGAGTGATATGAGCCGAGACCTCAGGAACGTGTGAGGGGCAGAGGGTGCAGCAACACAAGTAGGGCGAGAACAAGTCTGGAGCGACGAAGCAGGGTGAAGAGCAGGTTTGAAGCAAAGTGTGCAAAGGAGGGAGGGAGGAGAGAGGTCAGACCCTAGGGAGGAGTTGGGGATTTAGTCCTCAGTGATGGAAGATGTACCTTTGTAGGGGGCCAGGGGCGGGGCTGTTCCACTCATGACCCACAGAGCTGATCACAGCTGCAGGAGAAAGGCCTCCTGTCTCCCAGGAGCAGCATAAGGAAAGCAATCATGCCACTTATCGCCCCAGTTTGAAAAGTAATTGCAGACACATGTGTAAAGGGCAGGGCAATCTTTTCTGCCAATTATGTGCCCTGCTATTAGACGATTAGAAGCTGGTAAAGTCACAGTGCGAGGGATTAGCAGCACAATTCCCTCTCCCGTCACCTCCGTATTTCTGCTGCTCCCAAGAGTACAGTGCCCTCCCGAGGCACTGGTCTCAGCTGGTCTCAGCTTGACCAGGCGCCCCCTGCCCCCAAAATATGTTCCCTAAACACGCTTGTCCTTGTCTAGAAAAGTAACAAGCCTACAAGAGACCCTTACAAAACTATAGTTGAAAAGCAAGGTTAAGTCTGCTTGGCTACAAGATTGCAAACTTGTATTTGCAACAATATTCATGAAGACTGTTTGGTTCTGGGTATTTCCAAAGCTCCTTGTCTAACAGATTGTGCTGGTCCTTATTGCACTTTCATGTTCATTAGGCCTTTATTATTTTATTTGGCTCTCATGCCTGTGCACATCTGCCCATTTTGGGGGGTATTTCATACGTTAATCTATCTATCCCTTCATTCTTCAAGCCAGTTTTTAATTAAATACCTATGTTCAGCCTAGCTCAGAGCTGCTTTTTGAAATTGAGTTCTAGTGGTTAAGAGCTTTGGGTTCAAACAGTCCTGATTTCAAACCCTAGCTTAGTTTCTTTAGTTATTTTTACAGTCAATTTTTTTTAACCTGAAAAATGGGAATGATGACAGAACCGGGTTTTCTGTCGCTCTAACCTGCTTCCTTCGCCCTCTTTCCCAGCCTTGTGGAGAGGAGACTTGTAGCCTGGCACCATATCCAGTTAATGGCGTGGCAGGGGTCAACAGCTGTGCGAGAACATCAGTTGGTTTCTAGGTGTCCCACTCTGTACATGAAGA